>JAFFZH010013842.1:0-20273 GCA_018420115.1 Euura saliciscinereae | reverse complement strand
CCCCCCCCCCCCCCAATCTCACGTGAGATTTTTCAAAATGCGTATTTTCCACGATTGATTTGGATTTCTAAATAAAAAAAAAAAAATAATAATTTATGAATAAAATATTGGCCGAGACCCCCCCCACTGAACGCCACACGTTATTTGTGGACGCCCCCTTATGTACTGTGAGTCTTCGATTACACCGTGTGTACATTGGCTACCCAGTTCGTCGCGCGTGGTATCACGATTCGCGAATCAACTGCACAACGAGACCGACGCGTACTACAGCTAAGGGCCCGGCATTGTTCACTATTCTGGCGGTTTTTATTTGAAAATTCAAAACTCAGTTCTTCAATACTCAAATGGCAGGCTCAACGACCAAGTACATCGCGGCTCTCGATGTCGGAACAACAACTGTACGATGTCAGATACTGGACAGTAACACAACTACTGTTGGCGTCGCCCTGGAAAAGGTTTGATACTGACTTTGACTCTACTTTTCCAACTAAATTATTCACCGTGTATCAACGTCGCTGAATATAGTTGGGAATTCTTAACAATTTTAACATCTCCGTGTCAAAAAAAAGTCCACAGAAATATTTCTTGATGAACCTGTTAGTTATTCCGACTTTAAAAAAGAACAGGGATTGTCATGTGAATTACAATAATTACAATATAATAAAACAGTACAATTTTTGGTCATTTGAGAAAGAAATCTCTGTCACTTTATTATTTCAGAAATGTTATCAAAATTCAACACATTCATTCTGTTATATTCAACACGTTGGAGGAAATTTACAAATTACAAAGCTTGGAACGTGTTCTGGTCAAACTACATTCCGACCTTGTTATTTTTGTCAGTAAACAGATTGTTTTCAACTGTTTGACACAGGAACACAAATTGTTTTTTATTGTTTGTTGAGGACGACGCAGGGAATCAGGATATCTGTAGTGGATTCTTTCATTTATCGAAGGAATCGAATAGATGCTTCTGCCTTTACGACAGAATCGACTGCAGTGAGTGAAAGAGTCGTGATACCAAGATTAAATTGAATGACATTTTTTTTTCTACACAATTGACTTTATGACTTGTCTAAAATACTAATTCTGAGAACAAAAGATTCTGTATAGATCAGTCTCGCACCACTACATAAAAAAAAGCAGCAGGTACTTAAATTTCTAAATGTATCCCCTCTGTGACTGTCGTCTCTTTCAAGTTTCAACTTTCAAGACAAGATTTCATCTGTTTCCACAAATTCTTTGCTGCATTTAGAAAAACGTCTCCAAGGATGGAAACCTGATTGTATTTCTAAAATTTTCAATTCGCAGCTTATCGAACATTTATTAATTGATGATATAAAAGTAGTGAATAATGTGCGAGTCTAGTCTGGAATGAACTTTTTTATTTGAACTAGCGTCATATTATTCGCGCGCTTCGCGCGCGTTAGAACTGGAATTCAGAGTCTTCGTCTTCTTTATCTGTATTATACTATACGCGCGCTCCGCGCGCTCCTCACCGGAATTCTTGATCTTATTTTACATCATTGATTAACGATCCAAATTTGAATACAGCATTATTGTCCTTTTGTATCGAATTCTTTAATTCAGGAGTACGTTTTCAAGTTATAAATATGGTCGCACACAGAAACAGACAGCCTTGATCAAACAACCTGTCGATTTGTTACGCCGGATGGCATTTGAAGACTACTGTGAACAGATTTGAATGACGATTAGTACTTCGCAGTTACCTAAAAAGGCATGTTTTTTCTCAACCGGTATTACAAAAGTGAACCTTATACACAAGAAAACCGACCTTTAATTAAATTTGAAAGTTAATTATTCACCGTTAAATTTTTTGAAATATAAAGACATTCCTTCATATTCAGCAAGGTCCTATAGGATGAGGTAGGGTATTGAAGAGAACCCAAAATTTTACTTGTTATTGATTTTCATTGGAATGTCTCCCAGTATAGAATGATATTTTATGTCGGTAATACTACATATTGTGGAGTTAATTACATCTATTAGGTAGATCTCTAATTATATTTTCACTGGAGAAGTTGTACCACCATCCTAACAATTAATACAACCAACTAAAGTACAATTGATTTCTCGTTTTTTCAAAAGCATCTTTGCATCTGTCTACTGCATATTGTCGGGTCCATGCATGAATCAAAGATCAAAGTCTTCTTCATTCAAGAAATCGAAATCTTAATATTTTTTTAGCTACCTCGGTAGAAGCTATTGCCAGAATATAAACCTCAACAGGTTATCAGAACTGTTCCATTTGGTGAATAAAGAATATTTTATTCCTTGATTGAAGAATATCTGAAATTTTATGGAGGTGTAAGTAACTTGTAATTCGAATGACACAATCATTTTTGGGTTGACATGATTCAAATCGATGAACATTCCGCACCTCGCAGTTTTTTCCCAATCTAAGAATTTATCTGCAATTCAAATCAGGTTTCGAGCTTCATGAATCAATGAAGTGATTCAAATCAATCTCACTTGCCTCGATTCGTCTAATTTGAGTTTTTTCCGATAATACTCGTTAATTTACTCGAATTCAAGTCGATATTTGTGAATTTCAATCCAGTTTCTGTTTTTTCTGTTAACCAATGCAATCCACGGTCATTTTTGTGAGCTCATTGAACAATTTGAATCATTCTCATTCATTCAGTATCAATTGAGAATTATTTCTCACTAATCAATCCCCCTGATTCTACTTTTCGCCGATGATTCAGTTAGTATTTTTCTGAAATTCACTATAGAATTTCCATGTTTACTTGCTAATTTGCACTGACATGGATTCATAATCGGCTTGAGGCCGAATGTTCCCAAATGGTCCAAATTAGGGCTTTTGCAAGTCTTGCATCCGGCTCCAACGTATATCTGTAAAATTTGTATCAAACAAATATTAGTTATTTCAGTTTAAAACTTCCAACAAGTTCAACATCACTTCTGTTTTATTTTATTCTACTCATTTATAATGAAGTCAAATTACCTTTCAAGTTCAAGGGATGAATTTTTAGTAATCTGCGTGACCGAGGTCGCCTTGTATGTTGAACTTTAATAACTACACAAACAGTACATCATTAATACTGCAAGACTTCTCCATGAAATATATATAACACTTACCTAGAGAATAATCTTCGGAACTGTATATTCTAACCCTCAGTCACAAATGCACAACCGAAACGTCATCGATCCATGTATAACCCGAAAATGAGGATGACAGATTATCAGAGAACAAACGACGTAACATATATATGGGAATTCAAAAGTAAAAACGGTCAGAAAACAAATCAAACCGCCAATCAGCAGACGACTAACCGATCAGATGACAAATCAAACCGCCAATCAGCAAACGAATAAAATAGTCCTGGGTCATGGTTTTTTTAAGATTGGATTATTGAAAAATCGTTCGAAAGACTTCGCCAGTAGCAAAAAACCTTTTTTTTTCAATTCAATTACAACGATTATTTTTCCATTGTGTACTGTCGTTTCTATGTATTATTCAAAGTGTGTGAGAACTGCACTATCGCTACTTTAATAAAATGTAAACCCGAGACACAACGAACAATGCGCAATGCTGAATAAAAATGCAAAGATAAAATTATCATATGCCTCAGTTAGTGTCGGACTAGTTTCGACATTGTGCAATTATGTATATTTGAATCGCAAATCAAAGCTGTAGTTTGAATTCAAACAATATTCAGTCACTAATTACATTTGTAATTTTTTTATTTTTATTCACCTATCGGAACTCTAATTTATAAATTCACCAACATTGGTCTCAATCTGTCTGGATGTATTCATCTGTCGTCACACACGGTGCGTTGCGGTATTAGTTATTCTTTAATTTTTGCTATCACACACGTCTTTACATTGAACAAAATTTACCCAAGAGGAAGGATTCGAACAACAAGAGGTGGGAGGGCCCATAAGGCTCGTTGAACAATCACAACAAGAGTGCACACATTTTGAGATTTAACCGTCAGACGACGTGTTGTCGCGACTCTGCACTTAGCATGTTTTTTTAACTTGCACAAACTATAATACGTGGTGAATGTTTTTCGTTTTCAACGATCGTCCAGACCAACAATCAACTTTTTGACAAAACAAACGTCGCTATTATCTGATTGAACAATATTTACCTTATCCTATGGGCTATGTTGTGAACCCCAATCGAGAGGTGTGACCTTTTTTGCCCGTGAAAATATAGAATAATAATTGTTTAGAAGAAATTAACTCAGCCTTATTGAATTTGTACGTATTTATGTACGTATATTTGTACAATCCACGTGCCAATGAATTCATAGTGTCAATTAGAATTTCAAATTGGATAAATGAACATTCGTTGACTGTATTAGAGCTTTCGATAAATCACCATTTGCTCACACGATTCATTCGTGAATGTGAAGGTACTTTTAATCAATGGGTGCAAATGTTCGAAGTCTATGGGTCAACGAGGATAAGGATTATATCTATATTCTACGTCTACTCTGCAGTTGTAGAGTATTGAAGGTGCGGTCGAGGCCTTGATTGGATGTAATGAGACCGAAGTTTCTCTATGGCTGCAAAGATGAAGGCGGAACTTCACACTCTTGTTACATTTGATGACATAACGTCGCCGTGGTATTCATTTTCCCTAGAGACGATTTTGCAACGAACTGGAATTAAATTTTATGATATTACTAAATGAAACAAAATATTATACAAAACTGTGATAGAAATACTTCCAAAAATTATTATCTAACTCTGAAGTAAAAAAATTCTGGTCAACCCTGAATGATCTGTAGGGCAAATTAACACTGTGAGGTGACGACAAGTGTTCTCTATCAGCTATGTTACACGTAATATGTAATTTGCGAAATATATACATTTTTTTTCGCACACAAAATGCCGCACAGGAAATTGAGTATTAGTATACGCATGATATTACGACGTCAATAAATTAAATTACATGAGTTACTCAGTGTCAAGGTTCTAATTTCTTTATAAGAGAATCCGAAATCATTATTCATGGCTCGGAATCGAGCTTAGGAAGAATTTATTCCGTTAGAAACTCCGCCTAATAATATGACTGTCTGAATCCGGATATAAAAGGCTGACTGTTTCGGCACTTTTAATTGTGTCAAAGAGAACCAGAAATCTAATGAATATGTATACTAACGCAAACAATTTTTGTGAGCAATGGGTTTATCGCTAAATTCTAGTTTGTCATTATACCACAATTCACAAGAGTCTTGGTCAAGGAAACAATGAAAGTAGCATCGTAATTTATTAAAAATGACAAACTATACGCATAGTTTCGCACGATTTTAACCAGCGTGAATTAATCATCAGGTAAAGCTGCTCTATCCGAAGCCCGGATACGTGGAGATCGATCCGGATGAGCTGTGGGAAAGTATTCTCCAAGTAGTGAAAAATGCTCTTCTAGGTAAACTTGAATTATCAATCTCCGTTTCGGAGTGCCTCTAATATCAGTGCTTCCAAATTTCTACCATACGTCAAGTTTCATGAATAATTTTCAACACTGCAGACGGAAAGATAGAGCCGGATCAAATTTCATGCCTGGGGATATCCACTCAGCGAGGCAGCTTCACAACGTGGAATCCCAAGACCGGCGAACACTATCACAAGTAGGATAATGACTAGACCATTTTTGAACTCTCATCATCTACATTCTCGTTGATTATCGACAGTTTCATCACGTGGAAAGACCTGCGAGCAGATTACTTGGTGAAGGAATGGAACTCGTCTGTAACCATGAAAGGCTTGCGAACTAGTGCACATTTCCTCTACATGCTTTCCGGGAGCAAACGATTTCTCGCTGGTAGTGTGATGAAGCTGATGAATACTCAGGTCAGTCATCATCAAGATGCAGCTTCTCTTTGTTTATGATCGCGGTGATTCTTATAGTACATACGATGACAATTGTACCGCAGATGACCTTGCGGTTAGCGTGGGCCTTGCAGCATGTCCCAGGGTTGAAGGACGCTGCGGAAGGGGGTAGGGCGATATTCGGAGGAGTCGATTGCTGGCTTCTTTACAAATTAACTGGTGAGAATTATTTTATTACGATAAACACGCGATCTTTGCCGATAATTTTATTACTTTATGACTGGTATCGCGTCAAGGCAGGCACATATCCGACGCGTCTAGCGCCTCTGCTACCGGACTCTTCGATCCCTTCACGATGCAGTGGGCCGGATGGGCTATGAAGATGTTTAAATTACCTCGGAATATTTTTCCCGAGGTTGTTGACACCGCCGGAGATCTAGGAATTATTCCGAAGGACTTGTTTGGTGCTGAAATTCCTATTCGATGCTCGGTAAATATAAATATAATCGGAACAAACTCTTCAGTTCCAAAAAACTGGCTATATCCTTGTAAACTAGTGAATCAGTAATTTCACGGTAAAATAATCGAAAATACCAGATTCCGATTTATTTTTCGTAATCAGATGGCCGATCAAGCAGCCTCGTTATTCGGCTCCACGTGTTTCCAACCAGGTGATTTGAAGGTGACAATGGGCACCGGGACTTTCGTAAACGTTAATACGGGCAGTCAACCTCATGCCTCCGTTACAGGTGAGAGTTTGACATTGACAGATCTTCGTTTTCTGTTTTACCAACAATATTCGATCGTTTACAGGTCTGTATCCACTTGTCGGATGGCGTATCGGTAGAGAAACCGTTTACGTAGTTGAAGGTGCGTCAAACGACACTGGGTCACTCATTGACTGGGCGATGTCTATCGGTAAGTAGAAAAGATTAAAAAATTTTGTTCAAATTCAGGCGACAATTAATTGAGAAATGGAGTGTTGAAACAGGTCCAGCAAAAATTGTATCTTCATTTCAATATCTTTTGTTGTATTATTGAATGACAAAAAAAAAATGTAAAAATTACATGTTGAATGATAAAATGATATAAATTTGTGTTATATCGACATAAAAATAACATAAATATCCAGTGGACCTAGTGGAACACCTCATAATGTGTCAAAGTTTCCAAATTTTTCTAACAGTGCAGAAAGGACATTTCTCAGTCGATTTTTACCGACTAAGGATATTCCGATTATTATCCCAGGCAAGATATGCTTTATGGAGAAAAAAGGCTGTGTAGCGAGCTCCTGTACACAGTACTGAACATTGGGCTGTAAAAAACTCGTCGTCTCTCACAATGATGAAGAAATCTCACGGATTCTGAATTTTATCTAGTATACAATCGACCGATTGACTTTTCATGATCGCTTGAAACGAAGATTTTTTTCTTTCAAACATGCCCGAGCTGAGATAATCATCGAGATATCCGTGAAGATCGACCATGGAATGACCTCAATAATCGTAATTTTATAGGGATAATCAGCCAACCCGCAGAAACGTCTGATTTGGCGTTATCAGTGAAAGATTCCGATGGAGTTTATTTCGTGCCAGCCTTTAGTGGATTACAGGTGGGTCTAGAATTATTTTCTTTGTTCTGCTGGACATTAGAAAGTGGTGATTAAAATTGTTTCATAATTGGCAGGCGCCGATCAACGATCAAACAGCAGCCACGGGATTTCTGGGGATAAAACCTACGACGAGTAGGGCGAACCTGATCCGTTCGATTCTGGAGAGTCTGGTATTCAGAATACTCCTTATCTACGAGTCTCTCAAGCAGGAAACGAAGTTCGCGTATCACACGATAAGGTGAACTAATTTGTTTCTTATCAGGATTAGACTGCGATTAGGTCTTCGAAAAATTCCACCTCATAATGTCATGGTGGCCACTGGTCAGGGGAACCAGAAAATTCGAAAAATGGTCAGGGGAAAAAGTAAAGGAATCTTATGGCGATACAAAAAAGGGCAGGATAAAAGATTTTTGTTTCTTCCTCGCGCTGAAATCTTGATCAATGAAGATAGTGAATCAAAAAATACTCTCAAAAATAATATTTCTTTCTCCATTCATTCAGATAATTATTTATTACATACTTGAATAACCACTAATTCGTACGAATTTCATTGTCAGTCAAGGTAAAATTATATATAATTTGGTCAGTGTAATTATTTCTGTTACTTTTTGTCCAATCAGGGTCGATGGTGGCGTATCGGAGAATGACTTCATGATGCAGTTACTTGCAGATCTGACCGGGTTAAAAGTCGAACGTGCGACGAGTACCGAAATGTCTATTCTAGGGGTTGCATTTCTAGCCGGCATATCTTCAGGTGAGACTCAATTGAATGGCCAAAAAAGGAGAGGATTACACCTAATTTCACTGTATCGAATCTTTTTTTTACCGTTTATCACAGGCGTGTGGAAAAGCAGAGAAGAATTGCTCAAATTTCGCAAAGTTCAAAAAGTGTTCAACCCGAGATTCGACAACGAAATGAGTTACCCATCGACGATGCAACAGTGGCAGAAGGCAGTGGAACGTTTCAAGGATTGGTACTAGTCATTTTCACTTCAGACTTTTCTAGACGCGAAGATTAGAGATTTTGGACATTACGGTTCCGAAATGTCTTTGATAACAATTTTTCTATATATATACAAAAAAAAAAAATCGAATACGTCGCATCCCGTCGCGTTGCAATAGCAGGTTGAATATTGTCGAGTGAACGTTGTAGGTTGACTTACGTAACGAAAATAGAAATTCAACCTTTGTTTCCTGTAATTTAATTCCTATCATGTTACAATTAGAATTCCAGCATACCTGTGGTCAAACTGCAGACTCATGTGTGACTTTGAACGTGACATTAAAATATAATTGTAAATATTTTACAATCGAAAGAGTGTATTTTCTACATCCAAAGCTAATTGCCAATGCTCATTTATAATTATATATAGTGCCTTGTTGAATTGTGTATAATAATTTTAGGAAATGAATAAATTCGATCATACAAATGATGTGATAATGATAATGTAATACGAAGATAATAAATTCTCTCGATTCGTATCAAGTGTAATTGTTTTTTTGAATGGCAAAATCGGAGTGTATTTTGTTATATGAATTGTAATAAATCGTTGAAAATTTTCTCTACTCCTGAAATTGTTTAATTACTCGAATTTAATTACCTCCTGTGATTCTATCAGTATTTGCTAGCCGAAGGATATCCCAGACCATGGAAACATTGAGACAACCGGGGTTTTTGTGAGTCAGGGACTCTTGCATCTTTGGAACAGAAGAATTAATCTTCAATTCAAGATTTTAGAATCCTAAACTTTGGTAAGTTATTGCCGATTCATGTTTTGACCAACAGATTTAGTAGGTATTGGCAGAAATGAGCCCGAGAATGTTACAAGTTGTGGGAATTTGTTCAAACATATCGACTCCTGTACCCAATTCCAACTTTTTTACCTCAACTTCATCATTGAATATTATTTATTTTACCAAGATTTTATGTTAATGAAACAAACGGCTTTAAATAAAAAAAATTGATTAAAAAATCTGAGAATATTAATTGAATTTTATCAAAAATATAGAACGAATTAAAATTTCATCATGACTTAGGTATAGGTATGTTTTTTAAAATCTATAAAAAAGAAGACTGCGCCGTATTGGCTTCTGGCCTGCTGCAATTCCACGTTTTTATAACAAAGCCACACTCCAAGAGACATTCACGTGCAAAACCAATAGTTAAAGTTTGCCGAGGAGTTTGCTGATTGTGAGCCCATTGCTTCCACTAACTGATCGAATATTCGTTATAAAATGGTTATAAAATATTTTGCGTCCGTTACGCGTTTTAGAGATTTGAGACAATTCAACCAATTCTGGAAATTCCTCTGAATAAAGAATAATATTTTTGCTATAAAGCTGTATATAATTAGCTATAACTGTATTTCGAGTAGCTATGAAATATTGTATCCGAGTGAACGCAACTGTAGCTGTATAGTAGTTAATTTCAATGTGATAAAGGCCACAATAAACCCAGTTACTAAATGTCACAACATTAATTGAGACGATCGAACATGTGCACATGAATATAAAATATTTATCCGAGTAGAAAAAAAAAACACTTATCGTGATCATAATTGCATTCTTAGTTTCTGAGAAATTAACAGAAATAGATGGTTGCTAATTCCGAAGACAGTGAGTCTCCGAAGATACTCATTTTCATCGGCACAGAGAAATAACGCGAAATGTAAGTACAGCGATAGAAGAAGGTCATCTCAGTAAGCTGGACCGCATCTCTGGGCACAAACTCCGTGATACAATTCTTGCGCACCAAAGTCAGCGAGTTCATGCCCAGAAGGGTGTAGCGCGACACAAGAAGGTCAACTGGGTTCGCCATACCACCCCTGGGCAGAAATTTCCTCTACCGGATTCGTAACACCATTTTTGTGCTCCGAAAGGAGGAAAATACGGTCAGAAAAAGTGTCAGAAAAATTAAACCCGCGAACTTGCGGAATGGATGAGATGTGGGATAATGATTGAGCATAAGACTAAACTGTCATCATGTTATTTTCACCTATTATTGAATACAATAAATGTTTTCATTCAAGTCGATAAAGTATTTTACGTGATAATAAAGCCAGTCAAAATTATATATCTGATTCCTTCCTTTTCTGATAATTGTAAGTTGTTGCTTTTCCTGTTCTGTGCTATAGATCCCCTCTTCTCTTTCTTTTTATCCCTGTTTCAAATTTCTATGCACAGAGTATATAGGTATTTTCGTTAATTTTCTAATAATCATTGTAATCGGCATTCCGAATTCCACAGCGGTAGTGGAAAAATTAAAAATCCAATCCAAAAATGGTCGTGAAGTTATAACATGGTCATGTGAATACAGTCTACACTCGTACAGAGTTTTTTTTTATGTTTCTCACGCTTATTGTTAGTCTGATAAATTGCTTGTTTCAATCTTCATCATGCATTGGTATAATATCCTCGTTATCATTATAAATATGTTTTTCATGCATATATATATAATATCAATTGAGATGACATTAATTGTTGCTGGATAAAAAGCAGAATGCGTGATTGGTCGCCAACAATTAGTGTCATCTCAGTTGCATATAACCAGGAGTCCACATGGTGAACATACACGAAATCACACGGTATATACAGGATGAGTTATCTCCGCGTCTGAACGAGGGAGGGGCTTATCACCGCTGATGCTGATCCGCCCCTTGGCGTATCACAAACTATTATCAAAATCTATCGTTTACATCAAGCCATCGATACTTGGTCTTGTCGAGTAGGATATTGTTGACTTTCGAATGAAAAAAATGAGCAGATGTAAACTTAGATTTTGATAACAGTTTGTGATACGGCAGAGGCGGAGCATCAGCGGCGATAAACCCCTCCCTCGTTCAGACCCGGAGATAACTCACCCTGTATATAGAGAGATATCTGTGCTCATTTTATTTATTTTTTTCACTTTGGAATTCAGAAGAGGGTTGAGTTTGAGATCATATTTATGACTTTCAGTTTTTTAAATGCCATGCGCTTTTCAAGCTCGCTACAACATGGGAAGATGTGACAGTGACACGACAGAGGTATGACCCTCAGGGGTCGAGAAAGACGATCAATACCTATGATTTTTTAGAAAAAAAATTGTCCTTTAGCATTCTGACGAGAAAATCTGAGAAATCAGAAGGATTATCGGAAATAAACTCTGCAGGTACAGCGAAAATGAGTATTTCGGTAGAATCGCCCTCGTTTCGGACTACTGGACCTTCGCATCCTTGAACTTTCGCTTAGCTGAATTCGGATTCGTTAACTTTCTACATGAGAACACATGAATTATCAAAACTTTGATGTTTTCACCAATCGGATATTTCGCCGTCAATGAATTTTCGGAATAAATGCAATTTTTCTACTTTCTAGCTATTGCTATTGCTAGCTATCCTGGCGTTTCCATATTCAGCGATATTGGTAATCTAACTTATGGAATTTCGCATTCTGCCCTATCCGTATAATGGACCCCACTCAGTGATCGGTTACGTTATACCTTCTCGTTTCGCAATAGCCATAAGCAGAAGGCGCGAGTGTCTCCCGTCTCTCACTACATACGTATACACCGAAGGTATCTTGGTCCGAAATCGAACCCGAGACCTGTATACGACATGGTACAGACCAGTGAAGACGTTCAGCGGTTTTCCTCTCTTGCCGTACAGGCCGTCACTCGCTAACGTGGCTATACCGAAGCATCGTTGGTGTGAAATGTGAATACTGGTCAGTTTCACACGTGCAGAACCGACACGTACACGCGATTGCTCCGGCTGGCGGTATAGTTGCATACAGCTCTCGGTGCAAGCATGGTGAGTTTGCGTTTCGACCTCTCAGAGCTGCAGGTCTGTTCAGCGATCGGAATCGGAAGACAGGTAGCTAGGAATGATCGAAGACCTGTCGTACCGGAAGACTTTCCCCTTTCCCATTCGAAGTAGATTAGATTAGAACGAGTAGAAACTCGTTCATATCCAATGATCACACGTCGAGGATAAGAAACTGTGACACAAGTGCGGATTCGAGTATCCGCGTACATCTACGTAACGTGACTTCCGTGTACAATACAGTAATTTGATCATTTCAGATTGTGCTCTGAGCCGTTTAAAATTAATGTGTTTAAATTATCTCCAGCGCGTCATTCGTGCTTTTGTATGGATAGGTAAATTCAAGATATCGAGTTATAGTACTATAGGTAAATGCATCGACGGTGGTAGAGTGATTAGTAAATCCTTGAATTAATCATTGATAGTTTCTGATTCTATCTGGTCAAGAACGGATTATTTATTTTTCAGACTGATGATAAAGACGCAGTTTATGCGTCAGGGGCTGGTGTTTCCACGATGAATTCCGAAGGCAATCGGAACAATGAATCTGGGAGAAATTCAAACGACTTCAAAGTTAGTCTCTTCCACCCACCGCCTGTCTTGAAGGTCGATGATCCCAGTGAGTGAAAAACCTATATCATGACAGAATTGATATCGGATATCGTGGTGATAATCAATGGCTTCGATAGCAACAGAAATGTGATTATCAATCATACGATAAGATAGAAAAAATCGTTCCGTTGCTTCTAAAATAGTCTAAATATTCCATAATCGATGCATTTGAGAAACTGGCGGGGATCTAGAGCAAAACAGATTATATACTTATCGCAGAAGTTTTGTGAGCCAAATACGAGGATTGTTCATCAGCCATACGTAGATAAGGCATACGAGCCGAACCGTGAAGTTATTTCTCCTTGTTCATGCTATTGTTCGTTTTGGAATACTGAGTAGTTAGCAATAAAGTGGCAACTATCGCAATTCCACTATTCAACATTCTTCAAAGAAATGATTTTTTCTTTAGTCTCCGGCATGCTTAGAATAGTTCCGAAATTATTAGAAATATGTTCGAGATTTTTTTTTTTAGTTCGTTTATTCGCGTATGTTTTCAATGGAATAGTCAATAGTCAATTGGTACTATGGTAAACTCTTCCGGTTCGATGATATTTTGCAGTATTCAATATTTCCATTGAATCTACATTTAAATCTTCAAAATATTCACAACTTTCTCCGAACCGACAATTTCTAGATTTTATTACACGTTTTGAATTGTGTTGAACCAAAATTTCCTCCCTTGCAAGGAAAGATCATTTCTCAATTTCTATGTAATATCTTAATGGAATACTTTACGACTGTGAAACCATAAGAAATGATTCTCACCTATATTAAAAGTTCTGGGCGCTGAAAAAAAACCGTTCAGCGATGACAGCCGAAATTCTTGTTCGTCCAGCCATATTGTATTGGTAAATAGGTGACAACAATACAGTTAGGTTAAAGGTTGCATACAAATATGGTCGAGGTCGTATGGTTGATGCAAGCTTACCACAAAGCCGTGTCAGCTATGCTCATATAGCTCGCGTCACGACTGTGAATGTTTGCAATACTGGTGTATCAGATAATCAGAATGCCAGCGTTGGGTGACCAATTTGTGCAAGGCAAAAATATTCAATGTTTCAGGCAATATTTGATTAGCTGAATCAGAAGTGTTCATTTATGTGGGATTGAAAGATCGGGGGGCATCATTCCATCATGCAGATGAAACTTTTTCCTCTGTCATAACTATCTCCTGCCAATCACAGTACCACGAGAGAGGTCTTGAACATGGATAAGTTTTACGTGCAGGACAACAGAGTAACTACTTAGTTTCATTGAATATTTATAACACAGAATCTTTGGTATCTCTCGATATTTCTTATATAACGTAAAATTAGTGCAATTATATAGCATCACATTATATCGAAATGCAATCATGTAATTTTCTGTTGCCCTAAGGCCTACCAATATAGGCCACGGCATAAAATAAACCATATCTATCTATCTATCTATCTATTATTCAGGGCAGTAGTAATTATTTTTGTGAACTTTGAACTGATCACTTATGAAAAATGCGTAGCATCGAAGATTCAACTACATAGAAAAAAAAACTTCATCTCGTCACAGCGGGACAGGTTGCGGCCGAGGGTCGGCGAATTTGACGCCCGTCCAGAATCTCGTTCCTTAATGCTAGCCCTTGCAACGAGTTTTCCGGAATTTTAGACCCCGATTGGTTTTTGATTTTCCGTGAGGTGCGATTAAAGTAATTGTCTCAGGGTCCACTCGATTCACTTGGAAATTTTACTGAACATAGTTAAAGGTGTCACAAGTGGATGGTAAAATTTTCAGCCACTCCTTTTTGTTTGTTCGTCGGAAATTATTGAAACAAAATTTCTAGGAGCAATGAAATTTTTCGTTACTGAGACTTTATTGAAATGAAGTATATACGCCAAATACTAATAAAAAACAGTTTAAAATCAGCCATTATGACATGGAATAATTTTATTGTTTTCAACAAAATTTATTGCCGACAAACAAAAAAAAGAAGGGGTGGCTGAAAATTTGACCATATTTTTGTGAAACCTTGAACCATGTTCGGTAAAATTTTCAAGTGGATTGAGCAGACCATCAGACAATTCCTTCGACTCGTCGCAAGGTAGTAAGACACGAGATTCTGAACTAAAACCCGTCCCGCTTCGCATGGAATACCCCATATACAAGATTTATTAGTTTCGGCTCGCAAGCTAAATATCCAGTTAAAAGTTCAGCCCTGCGCAGATGTAGGGCTTCCAATATTGACTTACGTTAACTATTCATATCCGTTGATGTGTGGTTGAAGATAGCACTGAAGTTATCGACTGCGATAGGACAGTGATAGACCATGTCTTCAAGATTTGAATAGTTCATTCCGATCGCCCTGACGGCCTAGCCGCGCCGGAAACCGCATCTAGACGCGGTAAAAAAAATCTGTGGTTATTCGGAAAACAAAATTTTTATGGCTCACAATTCTAGATTTTATCCGAAATTCCATACAATCTCGTATTCAACCTCGCATTATTAGCACAAGTTGACAAGATCGAGCGATTAAAAAATGTCGTTGAAAAAATCCTGGTCCGAATCCATCGAATCATTTGAATCCCAAAGTGAGATGCCAGACGGAGTATTTGGCAATGAAATCAGCAGAAATTCGCGAGATTACGTCAAGATTCTCGTAGAACCATCGTCGCTGCGAAACAAATCCTACCACAATCACGGTACGCTATGAAAACGACAATAACTGCACAAACAAACTGAAAAAACTCGCACTATACTATTATTCATTAATACACGTGCACCAGTAGTTCTTTCAACGAACAACAAGTTGCAGCTGTTGACGTCACGGTGTAGGAATATTTTATTTTCTCCCTCGTTACCTTTTTCTTGCTAGTCTGCTCATCGCACTGACAATCCAATATCAGCACGTGAATGGCGCGTGATCCGACAACAATTTAGCAACAACAGGCTGTGGAATAGCGTGGAATAGTGTGGAATTACGAGGATACGATCAGACTTTGATTTCATTACATAAACGTGGTCCATGCCTCGGGCTCCAGGCCAATGAGAGTCAACATGATTAATCAGCTTTAAACCTGTTTCTTATACGTTTCTAGCTATCAGTACAGGTATGCTCGTAAACGCGACTTTCCCGTGGTTTCCAGTTGAATTTTCAACTTCTCTGTTTTCAGAGGAAAGAGAGAGTCGAAAATTATTCTGATCACATGAATTTTTGTTAGTTTGACGTATGACCGAGTGCCCAAATTGGGTTCAATCGACGCGGTTTTCCCAAACTTAGAACTGATTAGATTTTGGTTTTGATCGGTTGACCACTTTTCGGATAATTTGAATAACAGAATTTAAAAAAATGCCATAAAAATGACGATATCTTGAGAACGGATCAACGAAGTTGAATGGAATTTGGTACCATATGGTCTTTTGTATCGCTGATCACGAATCTGAAGTCAGTTTTGCAAAATTTCAATTTGGCTCATTCGATATGCTGCAAAAACAAAAAAATTATAAATATTTGGATTTCGATGAAAATTGGTACTCAAAGGTTTTCTGAACCGCTGATTAAGAATTTGAGGTCAGATTTGCAAAATTCAAAATAGCTGTAGATAAAATAAATAACAGGAAGTTCAGAGGCTGGCTCATAATCAGCCCAAACCCGTTCGTTTATATTCGAACATCACGACCTTGGGTATCATTTGAATCTGAGTTGGGATTAGATATAAATCTACAGATCTTGCATGTAACGCAAGCAGCTGATGCATTGAAAATGTCCTTCGTTATCTTAGTTTTCGTGCATTTTTTCATCTGAATCTCTGAATTTACATGCTGCGCTATTATTATTGCCATCTATGATTACACTACTAATCATCATTTGCACCGTGAAATCTACATTACCGAAATGTCCCTCGTTCTATTGTTTTTGTTCATTTATTTATTTATAATCTTTTTTTCACGCAGCGGTTAATTAACATGCTGCGCTATTACTATTGCCATCTATGATTACACTAAGAATCATTATGTGCACAGTGAAATCTACGTCACCTAAATGTCCCTCGTTCTATTGTTGTTGTTCTTTTATTATTTATTTCTTCAACTTTTCATTACGCACTTCCGTTGCATTACTTCCGTTGCATCGCTTCCGTTGCATCGCTTCCGTTGCATCGCTTCCGTTGCATCATTTCAAGATTTGATCCCACAGACCTCACTACTGACCCGAAAACGGAAGCATTTTCAATGCTAAAATATCTGGCACCAATGGCAATGAGCAAAAACAATTCGGCACACGCCTAGACCTTGATCTTTGAACTCCAAATTAGTCGAATGTGAAATAATGGATATTCCACAGTCCTCTTTAGAATATCAGCGTTAAACATATGGCCCGTTAACTGAGTAATTACATAAAATGATAATGTTGATTGTCACGAAGCAACATTTGTTCAAGCAAATTCAATTTCGAGGATTCAATCAGACTTGCACAGCCACAATAAAACTCTCAATTGTATTCTTGTGACACCTGCATGGAAAGTTTTATTTTCGAAGCCTGTGTAGCGTGCGTAAAGTGGCTCATTTCCGAACAGTGCAGAAAGTTAAAGTAGGAAAGCGGAGCTTTCTGCACTAGGGTTTTATTTTAGACTGCAGGCTTCGAAGATCAAACTTTTCTTCCCAGGATTTGAAAAATATAACACTCGCCTTTGGCTTGGCTACTAGCTTCACACTCGACGGATATCGGCCACTTTCCGCACTTGTTAGACAATATACTATTTTAAGAGATTCGGTATAGAGTCCTTTGTCAAGTACATAAATCATACAAATTTCTTCTATTTAGAAGCATTCAGTGAAAGGCTCCATATTCTGCTACCATTGTCGATCCAATTTTTATGATTTTGTTATAGCCCAACAAGCGAACGGGAAGTCAACAAGTTCTGGCTATGCCGATGTGAGTTTTTCGAGTTTTAATCTTTGAGACGAAAAAATTATTCACTCCTGTCTGTAGTGGATATTGACTCATCGTTTCAACGTTGTCCGTAATCAGACGAAAAAACTTTGACGTTTCAGATGGTCCAAGGACTACGGAATACATTTTTCACTGGCAAAACCCGTCCGATTCAATGGAGGATCGAACAATTGAAGTTACTCCTAAAAATGATAGATGAAAACGCTGACGATATCTGTGCAGCTCTTGCCGCGGATACGAGACGAGTATGTAACTGTAATACTCGACATCGAAGCATAAGTCACTAAATTCTGGAGTTTAAGGCATACTGAAATTTTATAATTTTAGGGGAAACATGAAAGTACAACTATTGAGATTATAGCGATCAAAAGAGAAGTTTCGATCATGATCGCAAACTTGGCCGAATGGGCAGCCCCGGAAATGGTACTTAATTTGATTCGCTCCTCGTTTAGCCGACCTCTGGTTGACTTTATTTCTGACTATTTGTGCTAACGATACGTTTCAGCAACCTAAAAGACTGCTGAACATACTGGACACTGTCGAGATAATGAATGATCCATACGGGGTAGTTCTTATCATAGGAGCATGGAATGTCCCTTTTCTAGTAACAATGGTTCCCTTGATAGGTGCCATAGCTGCTGGTAATTGTGCTGTAATCAAACCATCAGAAATAGCCGAGGAAAGTTCGAAAGTTATCGCGAAAATGATTCCAAAGTATCTGGACAATGTGAGTTTGAATTCCCCTAAATCTGTCATATTCATATTCGTGTACATTTCTGCGTCTGATTCAGTATTTTTCAATTCAAGTTCTTTTTAAACTCGAAAGTGAAGTTTGAATCGGTCCGAACAAGAAAAAATATGGCAATTAACGTGGAATATCGATTCAGGAATGCTTCAAAGTGGTACAGACCGATGTTCTCGGAATAACAGAGCTGCTGAAGCAAAGATTCGACTATATTCTTTACACGGGGTCGACAGCGGTTGGCAAAATAGTCGGGGAAGCAGCCAACAAGCACTTGACTCCGGTGACGCTTGAACTTGGTGGAAAAAGGTTTGGTACAACCATGGTTTTTTGAATTTCCAAAAAATCGGTGATATTTTATTGGTAAAAGGATATGGCAATACAGTATGGTTGAAGAATTCATGCAAATTTCTGACGTAGGCACACTAATTCCCAATTCAGCTGTTCGATCTTCTGCATCAGCAAAAGTTTTTCCACTGAAGGGCCTATACTTTACGACTGTAAGCGTATTGCTGTATCGCCTGAACAATTTTTTTCATCGCGGCCACCTTTAATACATTTGAAAAAATCTTCGAGTACTAAAAGACACTTATTTCAGTCCGACTTACATAGATAGCACCGCAGACATCGAAGTAACCGCAAAACGAATTATTTGGGGAAAGTTTATGAACTGTGGACAAATCTGTATCGCTCCTGATTACATACTGTGTACGCCTGAAATCAGGGATTCATTTGTGAACGCAGTTTCGAAAGTCCTGAAGGAATGGTACGGCGATGATCCAAAGAGAAGCCCAGACTTCGGTCGGATCATCAATGATCACCATTTTGAGTGAGTCACACTTTGCTCTCGTGACTTAATGAGTACTTACTTCACGAGCCAGTGAAAAGATTGCGTCTGATACAGTTTTTCGAAAACCTGATCCCAAGTCGTTTGTCCGTTTCTCTTCCTCTGCAGACGCTTGTCTGAGTTTCTTTCCGGAAATGGCAAAGTGGCCGTTGGAGGAGAATCTGATCCGTCTGAAAGATATATCGCACCGACAATACTGGTTGATGTCAAACCAACGGATCCGGTAATGCAGAATGAGATATTCGGACCCATTTTGCCGATAATTTCCGTATCCAACGTTCACGAAGCCATCAAATTCATTAACAGCAGGTAATAACTATACTTGATCAACTTTGTGTACTAATTATCTCTGAAAAAAAAAAACAACTATTGATCACAGTTCATCAATTATATTTGATCTCAATAACCTTATTCGCCTGTAGTAATTTGTTTTTAATTGTGTTTTCATCCCGCAGGGAAAAGCCGCTGGCGTTGTACATATTCAGTAAAAATGGCGCAGACGTATCTCTGATACTGGAGAACACGAGCAGCGGTACCGTCTGTGTTAACGACTCAATCATGCAACTAACAGGTAAAATTGTTTAACAAATTTCCTGGTGACGTTGGATTTTTTTCATGTCAAATGAATTCGTTAATCTTTCTGAATACACATGAATTTTTTCAGAATTTTGTCACTTTTTTTAAATTTCCATTTTCGGAAATTTCTAAAGGCTGTATTTACAAAACTATTAGTTCCACGCTCCGGAAACTTCAGAATTGTAATCTTCATCGTTTCCACAAAAACATATCCAAAATTCAGATTTTTTTCTCCATTTTTCAAAATCGAAAACGGAAATTCCAAAAAAAGTGACAAAATTCTGAAAAAATTCATGTGTATTCGGAAAGATTAACGAATTCATTTGACA
>JAFFZH010013841.1:0-13465 GCA_018420115.1 Euura saliciscinereae | reverse complement strand
GATGAGGGTGGGGCGATGTGCGAAGTCGGGAAGGCGGGGGGTAAAGGGATTGATAAGACCGGTGAGTGATACCTTCTGTCAACAAGTCGCATTTATAACACGATTTTCACTCGATTTGTCAGTTCATTTGTTATTTCTCATTGGTAACGATAGAAATTAGTTATTTGTATGGCAAGGGCGTAGAAAGAGGGACGCGTGACGACTGCGCGTGAGACACACGAGCCGCAGGCGAGTGTGACACACAAGCACGAGTCACTGCGTCCTTATATACGCCCGAGCCATACTTCCAATTTTCTGCGCGCCCGGAGTGGGGATAACGGTGCCTGGAAAGTTTTTCCACGCTCTAGAGCGTGGAAAAACTTTCCGCGCACCGTTTCCCGACGGAGGTAGCGCAGAAAATATATATCGCACTCCTCGAACAATAGTGTAAGGAGTCGGAAATTCCAAATTTTAGATGTATCGCCGAATATTTTACTCAGAAAATGATGTGGTATTTTTACAAAAAGGAGTGAAAACTTTTGAGACCAATATCGCAGTTGAGAATAATACGTTATAGTATTGATGCTTACAAAAATTGAAGCCACTCAAAACTGACATTAGATTTCCAGTGCCATAATGTAATATTCGGAAAAAAAACTCAATTCTTCTGTCGCAATATTGTCATATTTAGAAAAAATGTATTTTGTCTGGTGGAATATTGTAATATCTCGGAAAAATTGACATTTCTTGGTGCAACACTGTAAGATATAAAAAGAATGAAATTCCTTACTGCAAAGCAAAAAGGTTATCTATTTCAATGCAATACTGTTATAAACCGGAAAATTTATATGATATATAATGAGCGTCAAAAACATTTATTTCGACTTATCACAGTATTGCTCTCCAGTGAAAACTTCTGCAAAAATGTTACATTATTGTACCAGAAGTATCATCAAAATTTGGCTTAATATCTGAAGAAAAAAAAAGCACATAATTGCGGCAGCTAGATAGCAGTTTAACATTATTATTTCTTCATATCCAGTACCTTTCGGATGAATATTTAGGCTACTTTAGGATTCTTAGATGATAATGAAAACATGTGGTCACGTTGGCTGAGAATTGGTTTCACTTCAAACGTGATTTTCTCTAATCAAGTTGTTAGATGTTACACCATTGTTATGATGGTGCGATATAGGTCTTCTACCTAACCCTGTAATCTTTTCCATAGTTACCGATAACACTCTGTATACTCGAATATTTCAATTTGCGGTTTCAGTGGCTCCGAGCATCAGAGTAATAAATATTTTCCGAAGATGCAACGTCACAAGATATCGTTCTGCATTCCGAGTACAGATTCAGCAAAAAACTATGCTAACTTCTATTTTTTTGTTTTTATAATTCCAGAAACCACTCAGATCGAAGCGGATGACAGTACAAACTTCGTGCGATAATCACGGCGTTTACGAAAGGTGAACACTGCTTCTTACGTAAAATTCCAATTCCTCAGTATCAGATACTTTCGACGGAATTGAAAAGAAAAATTTTGTAATCCCTTGATTGTATGACTATAGCATAATATTGAAAACTATATCGTTCGTTGTTTTATGTAGGCGATGAATGGGACAATCTGCTGGCCACGGCGAAAATGGACGGTCTGGTCGGCTAATTTGGATAATTAAGAATTTGCTTTTGTTTTTGTTATCGAATAATACTTTTTTCGTGTATATGAGTTGAAGAATAAATTTTTTTGCACCACATTGTCGTTGATTGAATTCTGTACATGTAAGAGATAGATACATAGTGAGACGTTTTCTAATAACCACTAGAGACATTATAAATTAAATGTTTTCTGAATAACCTATAATATCCATATAAATATAAAATCAAAGAGATCTTACTGTAGGACTATGCACTGCAGAGACTATAGTAGAGACCGACGGTATACTGTAGGAGCAGGATACTATAGCATACTGAGAAATTAGAATCAAAACAACACACACACTTAGCTGAGGTATGCGTAAAGATACACGCACACCGTAGAAGGTATAGGGTCACTGGCCTGATCTCGAAGAGCTAGGTAAAATCACGATATTACGAATATCAGAAACTGAATATATGGTTATAACCCACAGGAATATTGATAATTGTAATAATGAAAATTAATTGAAAATGTTATGCTGAAATGTAAAGTGTAAATTGATGAAGGAATTATAAAATAAACGAGTATTTGGAGTTGAAGAAGTTCCGCGAAACACCGTGGCGTGGACACAGCGGCGCTGCGGACACACCACGGTATGACGTCACAGAATACGAGGCACGGGCACTCCATGGTCCGCGTCGAGTGAATAAAAGGGCGTACGCAGAGTCGTACGCTCTCTTAGTCAGCAGTCAGGAAGGCGGGTAGCACCAACCCTCCCGAGGTACCGGTGAAACCCAATCTCAAAATAGAGCCAAGACTCATTAGTAAATTCAAGACTTCAAATAAATTAATTCCAAATCATATACAGGAAGGCAGGCATTACCTACCCTCTCAGAGGTTCCGGTAAAAACCTAATATCCGAAATATGAAGATATAAATTAAATTCAGAACTTAGAATCATTTCAATTCACTGTAAATAATACTTCACTTCCAAATTTTATACTAAAACTAAAAACTGCTTTGTTTGCTTCTACCTGCTTCTTCCCAACCTTACCTATTCCAATGAGTAACTATCTACGGGTCTAAGTACCAATCCGGTGGTTACTTATCCTTACATCGCAATTAATAAATTAAGTAGCAAATAGGTAATGGATTCGACACCTGCTTCAGTAGCCCTAATGTAAAATCAAAGAATTAAATTATACATACAAAAGTATTGTTACAATAGATAGACATCTATTCATTAAAATTCATACCATTACAATTAAGAAGCACATTACAAATAGAATAAGTTATAAGAAATGAGATGAGATAATAGCCCTGGCGAAAATGAAGTGTGCAAAGAGATGTTCGAGAGGTGTGCGGGAAGTGTCTGCACGCTTCACGGAATGTATTTTGAAACAAGAGTCACAGTCCCGAACACCTCGCGAACACTCGAGCCACGACCACTTCACGCACACTTGATGCACACTTGATGCACATCGGTGAACATTTCCGACACATTCCCGGAACACCAAGGTTTAGTACCCGTGATCGCCACGCGGCGGCGTTACTTCTCACAGCCAGGTTATTGCGATGGGAGCATATTGTAACGAAGGATAAGACCTTGTCACGAATAAATAAAGGGTTCTACCGAAATGATAAAGGCGACACGTGAGACCAAGTTTAAGGTGCAAGAAATTATATGTTTATTCAGCAAGTGAATATACGTGTTCAGAGTTTAAAGTCTGGGACAAGACTGTTTTCACAATAATACTGGTTGACGCAGCAACCAGTGATTCAGATATTCGGTATCACTTATTTCTATCAACTATTTCCTCAGAATACTAAGTTCAGGGACGTCTCATTATGACCTCCCCTGATATAACGGGTACCTTTATAACATTACTCCCCCCTCTGAGGAAGAGTCGTCCCGACTCTTGGAAGAACGGTCGAAAACAAGTAACAAATCGACACAAAAATGAGAGCTGAGGCTCTTTGAAACTGGTGTTCTCCCAAGAACTATCCGGCATTAGCGACTACTTTCTGGAAAACCTCAGAAAACCAGAAAGTGGATAGTAAGCACCACAATCCCAAAAATTATCCATTAATCCAACGTCGCCACGTATGAGTCCTTGGTGAAGATCCTGTGAAGATCCTGTAGGTTCTATCTGGGGCGAAGTCAAAGAGTCCAACCGATGGGAGAAACGTCCAACCGATGGAAGAATAGACCATCCGTCGAAAGATCGGTTGACGAACTCCCTCAGGGAAGGTTAAGGAACACAGGAACCGAAGATCGCTCCCAGAAGGACCGTCAGGACCGGAAAATCAGCACACCCTGGAGTTGGAGGACAGGGATGAGTCTCAGGACAAGGATAAGGGATTGCGAAGTCAATCTCAATTCCGAGAACATTGTTTCTCTTTGAAACGAGATTTCGTTCTCTGGAAAATGTACTCATTGAGCACTTGACAGAAGATAAAGAGGATAATGAAGAAATTGGAACGATCATATCTCATATCCAGTTTGAGAGGGTCCAATCCGTTCCAAAAATGTGTGCAGAAATCCGCTCTTCGCCGTAGACGCGGAGGAATCCGTGTCTCCTCGAAGACGAGATGAGATCCAAAGGCCAAAGTTGCTGTAAGAAATGTCCTTCACCAGAACAGAGGAGTTGGTTTTCTCCATCACCGATAAAGAAGGAAACTATAAAATAGCTCAACAAAAGCGTGGTTAAGAAACTGGGGCAACCGATTTCATAATCGTGTCATCGAGCAAATCCAACCCATTCCGGAGCGCGCGGAGGTTGAAAACAAAAGAATGATCTTAGTGATCGAGAGCCTGTGTTCATTCACCCATTGGTCATAAATAAAATTGGCAATTGTTTCTGTTAATTCGTTGCCAAAGGAGCTCCTCGGAAACACAAGCGTCCTCACAATCGAATCAGATCTTCAACCCAACAGACCAGTTCTCTAAACAACAAAAAATAACACGACTCGAAATGGCTGGTCACGTCAACACCTTCTCGCTTCAAGACGTCCTCAACATCAGCGAATTGGCCAACTCTTTCGACTTCTCGGGGTTGAAAGAGCAGGGAAGCGGAGGACTCAGGACCTGGTTCAACGAAAAATGGTCCGCAGTCAAATGTGGAAAAGGAGAAGGGGTCGCTCGAAAATCCGTTCCAGGCATCTTCTGCAATGTTTGTTTTGTGATGAGGTAGGTACAAAGACTTCCCCTTAACGAATTCGTTCGTCGGCGAGAGCGCGAAATGTCCCGGATGTGCGGAGCCGCTCTACGAAGAGCAGCCGGACAAGGAATCGTGTGAGGACTGCAGCCGCCTGGAACGGGCCATGCGATTCGTATGCGAAGAAAAGTTCTCTAGTCGCTAAACTATCATTGTTTCTCTCACAAATTGTTCGCAATAAATTGTTCAGAACCTAAATTGTCTGTTGTCCGTTACTTATTTTTATTACACATTTCTTCTACACGGTAGACTTCCGACCCCAGACGAACAGAACCTTGAAAGCGATCGAACGATCAATCGCCAACTGCAACTCACTTCATGTCGAAAGTGACATAACCTTACGTGACAGTTAACCTCGCATAACCTCGCAAAAACTTCGATAGACATTAATTGCTGAATCTTCTGCATCCAAAATTAATACAGGAGCAGGAATAGAAGAATAAGTCTGTTTAACCAACCAATCATCGTGAACCTCGTGCAAAGCCGTCAAACAGTCTAAAGTAATATCGGCTTCCTGTCCTCGTGCCCGTGATTGAATGCGAGCGAACGACACCTCGGGAGACAATCTCAAATACACAACCAAATCAACGTCAAAATCAGAAGAACTGTCGACGAAAATCGCACAGTTCCTGGTTAACAAGTGGGGTTCGACGTCCTCGAAACCACCTAACCTTCTACGGGCCTCTACAAAACAATTTCCACTATGAATTGATCTTTCCATCACTTTAACAGGTAAGGTAGTCCGTCGTAGGTGTCTATCTCTCATCGTCATCCGAACATGATGTTGAAACCGGTACGCATATTTGACGGGGTCAGCGCACATCTTTTCCAACAGATTCTCACCGCCGACATCCCTGTATTCGTCCAAAGGCTCTAATAACGTGAGGACATTTTCATCCTGCAGAAATCTCCTGGTAAACGTGGTTTTACCGCAACCCATATTCCCTTCGACGATGATGGTGAAAGGATGAGAGCCTCTCTTCTCTGACCCTAACGGCAACTCTGGCGACCAGGAGGTGCAAGGAACAAAACCATAAGTTTCCTGCGATCCCTGCCACATCGGCGGAGAATAAACGGGAAGTGACAGGTCCTGTAGAATTCTATGGATTTCTAATTGTTTCTGTCCCCCCACAGAATCAATCGGCAACACCCTCTCGTCGTACGGAGCTAGACGATCCAGGTGAACAACCCGAGGTCTCCTTTTGGAGGATACTCTTCTCCCCGTCGGAGTTCCTGTGTGGAGTTGAATCCTATAAATGCCGTCATTGATACGAGTTAAAATGCGGAAGGTCCTTCCCAGTTACTTTGCAGTTTAGGGCACTTGCCCCTTTCGCGACGAGGTTGAAAAAGCCAGACTTTGTCTCCAGGCTCAAATTTAAGATCTCTCGCTCGGATATCATACCTAGCCTTCATCCTATTTGAACTAACCTCAATCCTGTTTCTAGCAAAATCATGAATCTCGTCTATTTTATCTCTCAGAGAGACAACGTAGTCTATCGGAGAGTCTTTCTGAGACGGAGGGATTCCTTTTTCTAAATCGGAAGGGAATCTAAGATTCCAACCCATCAACATAGTGGCAGGAGAAAGTCCGGTTGTCTCATGAATCGCTGAGCGATAAGAAAGAAGGAATAACGGAGTCCATTCGTCCCAATCTCTCTGATTTTGATCAACAAAAGCTGATAAATATCTCAGCAAGGTCCTATTGAGTCTTTCCACCATCCCGTCTGATTGTGGATGTAAAGCCGTGGTCCGGGTCTTCCCTGATCCTAGGACTCGAAGAGTTTCGGCCATCAGAATAGATTCAAAATTCGTCCCTTGGTCGGTATGCAACTCAAGAGGGACACCATAACGGCAAACAAATTCCTTGACCAACGCCCGTGCTACAGTTTCAGCTTCCTGGTTTGGAATAGCAATTACTTCCGGCCATTTAGTAAAATAGTCTGAAACGACTAACGCATAACGATTCTTATTCCTAGTTACAGGAAGGGGACCAAGAATATCCATAGCTACTCTATCAAAAGGTGTTCCGGTGTTATAAACTTGCATGTGACTAGTGCCACGACCACGAGGACCCTTTCTGGCGTTACAAACGTCACATGTCTTGCACCAATCCTATACGTCAGACCGGCAACGAGCCCAGAAATAACGTTCACGAATCCTTCCTAAAGTTTTATTTGAAGCAAAATGTCCACCAGCCGGAGAATCGTGGTATTCGGCCAGAATCTGTGTTACTTTATTTTTGGGGACCAGCAATTGCCAGCGAACCTCCCGAAAGTCCGGAGATTCCCATTTCCGAGTTTGGCGAAACATCTTGCCACTCTGGCCGAACTCCATTCACTTTCCAATCCCTGATCTGTTGTAAAACCTGATCTTGAGTCTGAGCGGCCTTCCACTCTTCTAAATCCGACTGAAAAGTTATAGTCCTAATAACTGGAGAAGAATCGCACTGTCTATCCAATCTCGTACATTGTTTACAATTACTCGATTCTCCACAGGGTCTGCGGGAGAGTGCATCAGCATTACGATGAAGTTTACCCGGACGATGCTGAATCTCGAAATCATATATGCCTAGCGTTTCGAGCCAACAGGCCACTTGTCCTTCAGGATTTTTGAAAAAAAGCAACCAGCGCAACGAAGCATGATCTGTTCGAATCAAAAATCTTCTCCCGTACAAATAATGATGGAAGTGAGTTATCGTTTTGACAATAGCTAACAATTCCCTACGAGTCACGCAATAATTCCTCTCTGGTTTGCTAAGTACTCTACTATAGAATCCAACCGCCCGTTCAAGACCCTCTTGGACTTGAGATAAAACTCCCCCGATGCCACACAAGGAAGCATCGGTGTCCAAAATAAAAGGGATCCCAGGCAAAGGAAAGGCCAAAATAGGAGGCGTCGTGAGCCGGACTTTAAGCTCAAGGAAAGCGGCTTCGCAATCAGAAGTCCAATCAAACTTAACCTTTTCCCCAGTAAGATGATGTAAAGGCCTCGCTATGGTCGCAAACCCTTTTACGAACCGTCTGTAATAAGTACAAAGCCCCACGAAGCTCTGAACGTCGAGTTTAGATTTTAACTGAGGCCAGTCTCGAATTGTTTTGATTTTATCAGGATCTGTCTGAATTCCCTTGGACGACACTACGTGACCCAGGAATTTTACTTCTTTGCGGAAAAGATGACATTTCTTCGGACTCATCTTCAGATCGACCATCAATAATCGTTCAAAAACCTTTTCCAAATTCTGAATCTCTTCCTGGAATGATTTTCCAAAAACTATGATGTCATCCAGATATACGAGACAGATTTTTCCCACCAAACCTTGTAAAGCCGTTTCCATGACTCGCTCAAACGTGGCCGGAGCGTTACACAATCCAAACGGCATGACTTTGAACTGCCAGAGACCACCTAACCCCGTTACAAAAGCGGTTTTCTCTCTGTCCTCAGGATCCATCTCAACTTGCCAGTAACCACTCTGTAAATCTATGGTCGAGAACAAAGAGGCTCCAGCCAAGAGATCCAAAGTCTCGTCAATCTTAGGTAGAGGGTAGGAATCTTTTTTCGTTATATCGTTTAATTCTCTGTAATCTATACAGAATCTCTTGGTTCCGTCTTTTTTATTTACTAACACAATTGGTGAGGCCCAGGGTCCTGAAGATGGTTCAATCACGTCACTGTCTCGCATATCTGAGACCATTTGTTCTACCTCTGTCCGTCCGTTAAGCGGGAGCCTTCGGGCGCCCTGCTTGATAGGGTCCGAACCTCCGACGTTAATTTTATGCTTCACCAAGGTGCACCTACCGATATCTTTAGAGTCCTTCGCAAAGGCATTCCGAAGAATCTACCAATAGTTTTCGCAGATACTCAGGGACAGCTGAGTCGGGAATCTCGACCACTTCGATTATATCCGGTGAATCAGAAGGAACAGAAATTATCTCGTCGAAGACGTTAATTATTGGTTGTGACGTTGTGGATAAAAGAGTCTGGGATTCCGATTGACTATCTCGTCCAAGACCTCTGACAGACGAAGAAAAACCCGATCCGCGATGCAAAGGATCTGAATACCGCGTGGTTTGTAAAGAAATTTCTTTCCCCTCGGAGCAAAGAATACTTTCCTCGGTTGAAATCAGACATTTGTGTTTTGACAGAAAATCTATCCCCAGAATCCCATCGTCCTCGATATCCGCCACAAAAACCTCGTGGGAAGAACGGATACAACCTTCCACATTTATTTCAACAAACGCTTTGCCTAAAACAGGAGTCGCTTCTCCTGTAGCCGTGCGTAAGGCCGAGCCAGAAGAGTACGGGTGTGAAGCCGAACCTAACAGATCTGACCGAACGACAGTAACCTCGGCCCCAGTGTCTACCACCCAAAGGCAGTTAACACCGTCAACCGAGCCTTTCGCGTACAACCCAGACTGACGAAGACCACGCACTACGAAGTGTGTGAAAGGAGGGCAAACGAGGGTATTTGCGGAAGATAGCTTCTGCCCTGCGAGGCTACCTGAGTCTAGTTTTTTGAAGGACTTGGTCCACGGTTATTCCCGCGAGAATCAGGTCCGCGCGAAGTCGAAGGCTGACTGTAACGATATTGGTTTTGATTAGACCCGTCCCGGTTTTGATTATCTTGTCTATCGCGCCACGTATTATTAGCGTCCATCTGTGTATTTTCTGTATTCGCTAGGTGCCTTTTCAACGCATAACAACTTTGAGCACCGTGCCCCCTCTTCTTGCAATAAATACAAGTTTTAATAGAATTTCGGCTTTGTTGCCTGTCGCTATAATTCCCGCTATTTCGGTGGGAGTTGGATTGGCTCTGTTGCGGCCAAGGAGTGGTAGAGGGTTTCGCTGGGGAACTCTTAACCGGAGGAGCGGGTTTTTCCTCAGCGATCTGTCTAATTCGCTGAGAACCGAGGTCTTCCCGATTGAGAATCTCTATCTCCAATCCCCTTACAATTGCGTCGCGAAGAGTTGAGGGTTTGGCCATTTTCAAAGCATGCTTAGTAGTCGGATCGGAAATCGCGTTTATGAATCGCGCGCAAGTTAATTTGTCCCTGCTGGAACCTAGACAATCGGGAATCGCACTTCGTGCCAAACGCTCCAAATCATGACCAAGGGTGGCCAGATCCTCTCCCTTCTTCTGCCGCCGGTTCTCGAACTGAGTAAAATACAGATCAGAAAGATGCTCTTCACCGAAACCCAATTTCAGAGCGGTATATACAGATTTTGTTCAAGTCTCGTGCATCTAAATCAGTCAGTGAACTCAGTGCGCTCAGAGCATTTCCTCTTAGAGACGCGGTCAAAGTCGCGGCCTTCTCTGCGGAATTCCAGTTATTCAATTCCGCAATCATTGAAAATTGGCGTTCATAAATCGCCCACGGAATCGAACCGTCATACGTGCTGGGTCTAACGTTCTGTGAATTTCTACTTTGGTGGTGTGAGGTCAATGTTCCCGGGTTCAAACCGTTCGAGACCGCGCTTGGCAATAGATTGGACAGGAAGTCTGAAGGCATCTGACCCTGGTTCAAAGGCACGTTTGAGACGAACCCTTGACGCATAGGTGGCTCTACAGCCGGTACACCAACGGCGGCGGGATGACTCGACGTGAGGTTTTCACAGGAAAATCAGGCAGTGATCCCTGAGGTAATTGATGGAAAACACTCGTGTTGGTGAAGGTCGGATTTGATAAATTTCTATACGCATTTTCGTTTACCCTCTCGATTAACGCTCTCAGACTCTCCTGATCCAACACGATGTTCTCACTCTGTAAACCCCGCGACAAGTCCTGAGGGATCCCAGCCTCCTCTCTGGCTCTATAACCATTCTTATTCTCTCCACCACTCCTGGCGCCATACAAGTCTGTTAAGGTGCGCGGTGGCAAAACATTGTTATTTCTAGGTGTAACATTGGGAAAATGGTTGATACTAGTCTCAGGGAACAACTGCTCCGGTAACTGGGCAACATCTCTGCGAACATCGTTACCTAAAGAATATTGCCTGTAGATGTTAGAATTCAGATTCCTGTTTACGGTCTGGGTTGTGGGAAGCTGCACATCCTCTCGACCTAAATTTAATGTCGGACGAGATTCTTCGTTTCTACGTCCAACGACCTGGTCATATCGTGGCAAATTCCCACTACAGACCTGCGTCTGAAGCTCTGGTGCCTGAACCAGGTCGGTGTAAAATATGTGGATCTGACCTTAGTGCCTCGGCGGACACAAAACGACTCGAAACCCGGTTTGGAGACGTAGTGCGGCCTCCTGAAGTCGGTCTGGGTTGATCTTCCAGCACCTGGACTCCACGGCTCTCCACACGCTCCAAGCGAAGTCTGAGGTCGTCCTGCTGTTGTTGCAGGTCCCGGCGCATGTCATCTTGCCGACGTTGGAGGTCGGACTGGATGCGCTGTACCATCGACTGACGTTCTTCCTTTTCTCGCTCGAGTTCGAGACGACGAACTTCTACCTCCGAACGACGTTCATCCCTCTCACGTTCTAGTTCGAGGCGTTGGATCTCCAGGTCGCGTTGTTGAACGTCTAATTCACGTCTGCGTTCTTCTCGTTCTCGCTCGATTCGAATGCGCTGAATTGCTGATATTCTTCGCGAGTATTTTCAACCTCTAGTTGGCGAAGCTCACCCTCAGCATTCAATCGAGCGTGGAGACGTTGTTCCACCAGAAGCTGATGTTTAATACTTGAACCGGAGGGTTCACGAGGTTTTCTCCTTCCCCAGAAAGTGGCAGCTGAGGCCGTGGAACATCAGGAGTTGCGGACGTCGCAGGCCCTTGGGTTGCCGCGGCAATCTCGTCGATCTCCAGCCGTGTCTCAACTCGCACGGTCTCGATCTTGGTCTAGGTCTAGGTCTTGCGCGCTTGCGCAGTACGATCCTGGATCCGTCGCCGAAATACAATTTGATAGAAAGCGCACTCGGCAGCTACCTCGTTCAGCTATGAGTAGCGCTCTCGTGCGGTGCATCGCCGAACTACGAAGACCCGGGAAGTATATGAACGCTCGTCTTTCGTCGACTCGTGAGCGCATTTTGTTTTGTTCGTTTGTTGATTTGTTAGCGTCCCTTGTATTGTAGTGACACGCAATTTTTTACCTGTTCTGTTGTATATCGTGTGTATCTCAAAGACGCAGTAAATTATAATATATAGTGAAGTGAAAGTGACCCAGAGCCGTGAAGTAAGTATGAGACGGAACATTTTTATTATTGCACTTGATTGTTGTATACAATATGGAATTGTGAAATCTGATTATTAGCAGTTTTATCGAAATGGTTCACCGTGCGGCGATAATAGCTGCTTGGATGGCGATATCGCGGATGAATCGTAGAAGCCGTGCGATAATCATGATGCAGCGGATGGTGGTCATGCGGATTTTACTCCTACTGCAGTTTTGGCAGCGAAGGGAGAGAGAAAGGCAGCAGGTGAAAGTTGTAACAACGTTTCCACCAAAATGGAATGAAGTGAGGGTGACTTCACGTGTTACCCTACAGCGTAATCTCTGATTACCACAAACTATGCTCAGAAGAATAAATTACTACACTAAAACCGGAATTTGGGCGCCAGACATCCCAGGATGTCAATCAGAAAATAAAACACAATAGAACAGACGATAATTAACGACAATCAGAGAGTTACGACGGATGAGCTCGGCTAACGCAGAATAAAGTAGTAATAATACGGTAGAGGGGATGGGTTTGCCAAATTAAACAATTAAACAAAGTAATATCCTTCAGTGGGTCTTATCCCATATATTATCTCGATAGCAAGCGTTATTAAACAAGTTCAGTTCAGAAAGTTATGTTCGGAATCAAATACTGACTAAATTCTCTAGACAGTCGGGATAGAAGAGCCGATCAGCTAGTTAACAGAGCATATAACAAAATAGGTGTGTTCAGATTCGATATAATACAACTTTTATAAATTATGAACTTCCCATGCGGGAATGATTAATAAAGACCGGGTAGATTCCGCTGAATCTACTGGGAAGAAGACTCGAATAATAACGGGAAAATACAGGTGGTCAAATTAATAGAATAGCGGGAAGACTGAATGTGAAATACACCAAAGAATAAAGAAAAGAGCTATTATCTAACTTACAGACTACGCTATCAACTACGTTCGCTACTCCGGGAGAATTCGCACAACAGATCGCATAATTAATCGGAAATTAAGAAAGACAAAGCAGAAAAATAGTAAAAGTGTTCGATAGATCAAGCAAATAAATAGCAGATAATACAAGCAATTAACACAGTGTGATCCAAAACCTAGTAAAAGTTATCCATGCGCAATCAATGCAGAAAATGAGAATATATCGGTAATTAATAGAAAAGCTGACAGAAATTAGCAAGAAAAATACAGAAATCGCAGAGAAAGTATCCAAAACCCAATCAGTCTCGAACCAGCTCGGAAATCGGGAATAAGAAATTAATACAGACAATAAAATAGAGACCAAATAGTATCGACCCACAGCCTAAAGGCTCGTGAGCCGCAAACAACCAAATAAGACACAATAACCTCGCGATTCGGAGCCAGTTCTCGGCTTTACAATAGAAAAGAAGACCTTACCTTAATACAGCAAAGTAGTCGCACAAACTGACTCTATTACAACGCAAACACTTAAAAGATAGTACTC
>JAFFZH010013839.1:26676-63468 GCA_018420115.1 Euura saliciscinereae | reverse complement strand
AAAAAAAAAAAAAAAAAAAACAGCGCGCGATGAGTTTTTTTCCTTTAATGTTACGAAATTTTGTAGAAATTATAATTCTTCCACACGTCGTACGAATTAATTGCTTATGTTTCATTGTTTTCTTTTCTTGTTGTTTACGAGGTCGTTATAAATCCAGACTTAATAAGTATTCCTTCGCCATCCACGACCGCGGGCTCTGAATCCTCCGCGTCCTCCGGACCTGTTGCCTCTGAATCGTCCGCGATTGCCTATCGAAGAGCAGGAAGAATATCCGTCGGTCAATTGGTTCAAAACTACGAGTGTCTCAGGTCGGATGAATCTTAATTCCAACGATATTCGACTCACCATAATTTGAAGATATGTTCGAGCTGTATTTGCCACTCGGAGGCGTGTAGATCTCTCGCTTGTTGCCTTTGTCCTCCTTGCTGCGTTTGTTCGGCGCGCTATTGTCGCTGCCAAATGTGATGGGAGTGTGACGCTTCTGTCCAGGTGATGATTTTTCGCTCTGTAAATGTGTAAGAAAAACTTGTAGGGATCTATAATTCGAGGATAGACCTTATTTTAGAGAAAATGTATTCATTCTTACCTTTTTGTCGACCGTTGTTGTCTTCCAAGAAAGGTGTATGACGCTCTTGTAGCTCGGCGGCGAGTGAAAGAGATCCTTGATCAAAGTGTTGATGTTGTTAGTCGTCTTCAAAGCGACTACTTTCATTTGATTCTCCTCCGACTTGAGCTCCTCTTCGGTTTTACCGCTTATAGCTTCCCTCAATTTTTTTATGTACCCCTGTATCCCCCTCGCAAAGTATTGTAGCCTCAGCCTGAACTCCTTCAATTGATCCGTGTCGCGTGTCAAGAATTCCGGTATCTGTTTACCAAGCTTGTGGAAGGTGTACATCAAACATTCAACGTGACTGAATTGCAGCTTTGGTAACTCTGGCAGGTCTGATTCTGGGGGCAGAGGCATGTAGGTCTGCGGGGAAAAAAAAGACAAAAGTTACAACCAAGGGCGTCACAAAATCGTCAAATCCTGTATCTCTACGAAATATACTCACAATCAAAGCGTTGTATATTTGCTGTACTTTTTCTTCAGGTTTTTCGATAGTTCCGCAGTGAGTGGTCAGCTCGGCGAGTAGTTTCAAAAGTTCCAATTGCGGGTCTCTGCCCTCCGGTCCAGTGATCAAAGACAAGTGGGGTAACATTTGTACGCAAATGTAGCAAACGAATTTTGAAGAATCGACTTGGGACTGTAGAAGCAGAGACACAAAATTATAACTTGTTTGCGACGGATTTAACAGTGTTTCACGCTCTTGCAGAATGTTCAACTCACGCTGAAAAACGGTAGGGCATGTTTAATGCACAGTATGAGTCTGCTCCACTGTTCCTCGTTCGTGTGTTTAAAAGGTACCGAAAGTTCGGCCTGCTGAACGATGATGTCGATTAATTCCTGTTGGCCACTGACCGTCGATCCCAGTCTCGTCCAGGCGAGTACTTCCATGATGCTGTGAAATTCGTCAGCCGTGACGTCCTGTTGGTGGATAAGAGTTAGATTGGAAACGGTCTGAACTTTTCGAACAATAAATCATAATTCGTCCTTGACTTTTACCTGTAACACTTTCTTGCATTCTGTTATCAGCAGATCTTCCGGCTCCTTTGTTATCACGTCGTGACCAACTGCCTTCAGCTTAGTGGCTATGAATTTAATGCAGCGCTCTCTGGTTCCGTCGTCGCCGTGTAAAATCTGACTGAAGAATCCGCTGATCGCGCCTGAGGACACGGAAAATTGATCAATGCTGTTCCTACAATCAACTATATTCATGTAACAGGAAGACGTACCTTTCGGGTCATTTTTTATCAGCGACATAATACTGTTTTGAACCACAGCCAATTCGGTTGGGTCTTGGGCTAGCAATAGTTGTGCCAGTATGTCTCCGATCCTGGCAGTGTGCTCCCTGTTGTCCTTGCATAGAGACGGCAGGTCTTTTATAGCTTGTTTTCTAATCTGTACCGGAAATAAATAATCGAACACATTAGTTGCATTCGATCGACGAATGTACGTAGTTTGCGGGACGATTTAGACGTTGTTTACCGTCAACTTGTACTTTATCAACTCTATACATTTTTTCCACTGCTTACATCAGACTTCTGGGAACTATTAATCGTTGGTGAACAATTTCTAGAAACACGGGTTGGACGGTAACGAACAATCGCGCAGCCAACGTCGATGTTTTTACTCCGAATGATAACGGTGGCAAAGATCAAGTGATATTTTCCCTTCTGCGCGCTTATAAGTGGTCAGTTTGGGACAGAGAGCGAACAGAATCGAAAGAAACCTCGCCATGTTTCGTTTCGCAGTGATAGTCAACTTTCTATTCGTTATTGTTTCGGCCGACACAGAGCCGACGTGCAAGAGTCAGGATGGCTTTAACGTGTGTCATTTTCGAGGTGTTTTATCCGAAGTAACGGAGCAGAGAAACGAAGCTCGCCTGGAAATCAGCGACTTGAATTTGCTCTCGATAAAACCTGGGGCCTTCAAGGATCTGTCAATTACCAACTTGTACCTGTACCAGGGTAACCATATCTCGACTCTGAATTCTGGTGCGTTTACTGGCCTACCGAGACTGATTCGCCTCCATCTCGACAACAACGTCGTCACGCTGAGCCCTAATCTATTCCAAGAACTTCCCCAGCTGGAGTCGCTGTCGTTGATTTACAACAAGATCAACAACGTACCGGATGGAACATTTAATGGGTTGTCTAACCTGATGTGGTTGTACCTGAACCAGAACGATATTCCGGCAATAGGTGCGAACACGTTCTCCGGACTACCGGCGCTGTTGTATTTGTGGCTGGATAACAATAAGATAACCAGTCTGGCACCCAACTCTTTCGCGAGTCTCAGAGAGCTGAACCGTCTTCATCTCGACTACAACCAGATATCGGAAATAAGACCGGATATATTCAACGGTTTGACCAAGCTCGAGGCTCTGTACATTAATGATAACTATTTAACGAACGTTCCACGAGAGACGTTCGGAGGATTGCCGGAACTGAAGAGACTGTATCTGAACCATAACAGGATCGCAACGATTGAGACAAGCGCTTTCAGTGGTTTGAGTAATTTGGAATTGCTGCATCTTGAGAACAACGCGATTTCTGAAATCCAGTCCGGTGCGTTCGATGGACTCTCATCCGTGGAAGAAATTTACTTGACCAATAACAGAATCCACACTCTACCGAACGGGATTTTCACTGGTCTTGCCAAATTGAGGACGTTATACGTCGCTAATAACACGATTAACGACGTGAATAAAGCTCGTGTTCAGCTGGCAAGCTCCGCTACGGTTCGTTACACCGAATGAATTCAAGCGTATTTAGCCAGCAAACCCGACCACCTGTGCAAACACGTTTGGAAGCTGGCCAAACAGAAGAAGCTGCACAGGCTGCTAATTGAATTATCATAAACGTATGATAAGAAATAATTATAAGAATAACCGAAACATTATTTTTGGCCGTAAAAAGATCCTAATAATTAATAAATGTAATTAAAAATTAGGGCAATTAATGCCAGTTATTCCCTCGTCAAATTATGTAATTTTGCATAGATTAAATTCTGATTAATTTACTGTGTGATTTTCAACGTATCGTTATATTATGCGAAGATAACGATCGAGTCAAGGCAGTGGGAGTAAGATAACATTATTTTAGCGGTTCAATGGCTCGTCGCCGCCACAGAAACTATTTCATCAAAAACAAGAATCGATATAAATGAAAAAAAACTTGATGATAAAACCAAAATAAAAATTACTCAGGTTCCAAAAGTACGATAAAGTGTCGACCGATTCAATTAATTTGGGGGTTAGAGGTGATGAGATTGGGAGCGGCCTCGGCGTTAATTTATTCCACCAGTTCTCTCAGCTCGTGAAATCGTACGTGAGATTACGATTATGAATATTGAATTTAATTATCGCAGGATTTTATACTCACAGCGATGTCTTCGTCCTCGCAGAGATCGAGATGAGCGTCGATCGCCTGATCCGCGAGTTTTGGGAAGTGCTTGAAGAATCTTGCGATGAATTGTGACGCCAAACGCTTTTCCTTCGTCGATCCTTTGACCGCGGTCAGGATCTCCATGTACTCCTTTTCGTGCTGTAAACAATGAAAATTATAGACGAGGCCGATTCTACTCGTAGGTTATGTTCGGATGGACGTCGTGGAAAGTCTTCTGGTGTTGATATTGTAAAATTACCGATTACAAAAGCAAAATTGTTGGTAGAAAGAAAAAGAAAAAACAAACGGTGAATGAGGCGTAAATTTTGAACGAATGAATATGATCGTTGCGAAGTAACGAACCTCGGCTAGTTTGTCTTTGGCATCTGCTAGGATGCCGAAATTCTTGTACAACTTTTCTATGCTGTCGGTACTCATCGTGACTGATTTTCTGTTTAATCACTTGTCGAATCAATCCCGGTGTAATTAAAACGTTCTACGTGCGCACATATACCGAAATATATCGATAAATCTATACAGATATCCAACCGGTTGAGAAACACCACGCCAAGAATGGAATCCACAAAAATGGCTGACGTCTGGCAATGACCACACGGCACATAGAGGGGCGGCTTCGCTATGACCGCGCGCTTACCGCTTCCGGCGGAAGTCGCCAACTCCGACTGGACAAACTCGATCGTCGGACGGTGCCGACCTCTGCCGCGATACTTTCGCACTACATTAGCCGCAAAGCGGGTTGTTTGAGTTTTGAAATTTAAGAGCTGCTGTAGTCAGTCCTTACCGATCAAGTAGCGCGTCACTTATTTCAGCTGATATCAAAGCCTACGCGTAACAGAAGCGAAAAGTAAGATGATAGCGCAATTCTGCATGAAATTCTACACCTACATCGCAAAATATCCTTGTTGCACGCAACAATAGCAACGAAATCCTTATTCCTAACTGAAATGGCAATGGCCGCGACGACAGTTGACAGCGACAATTATAATTTTAGGTAGGAACCTAATTTTATAATTCGAATTAATTCATTACAATTCAAATCAATTAACATTTCATCGTAATACGAATCAGTTCACCGTTACTCGAATTAATTTTGTTTACATCGAATTAATTCTTCATTCTCAATAAATTCCTGCTAATACCTACACGTTGGTTAAAATTAATTTGCGATATTTCCGAGATTCATTCGAACCCGAGTTCAAGTTAAGTTCCATCAATTTCGCCTAATCTGAATCAAGTCAATCTAATTTCGGTAGTTTTATTGAATATTTTTCATTTCTCATTTCGAAATAATTCATTAATTCATGATAATTCGCATAATTTGTACTAATTCGCGGATTATTGACACGTCAATTCAGCAAGGTGTATATTATGTCACTTGTCAAGGACACGGATGCCACGACTGCACTCGACTGCGTTGTATCATGTGTGTTGTGTGATTAGAATACACACAGTTGCGCCAATAGACACTTATATCCACGCAAAAGCTTTATCGTGTTTTTTGTTCGACAGACTTACCTCCTTGCATACTTAAATTTTGGCTGATAATACTTTGAATGGATACGTTCAAGTTGATGGCCACTTCACAAGGTCTGTTCACATTTCGTACACCAACACTCAAGTGTACAGATCAGTACACAAATCTATCACTATGTAACTGGAGTCTCGCTATATCTGTCTCGTTGTTGCAGCTTCAGTCAGTAATAAATAATTTCTGTCTAAAGACTGTACGAATATGAATGAATCTACACTATCCAACAGGAATTTCAAGAGTTTCAAATCGTCTGAACAGATGATTACTTACTTTTTGTAGATCTAGGCTTTAGTCTGGAAAATTAATAAAACCAACGATTGTCATGCAATCCTTGTTAATTTAATTCCCATCCCACGCGTAGGTATCCTACTGACCAAAAAGTGTAATTACGAACATCAATCGACTCTATCTTTTAGATAATTGAAAAACGGTTTTAATAGTATAAGGCAAACCGTTAGGAGATTGAAAAGCAGGGAAATTACGACGAGCCAAGTATTCTGAAGCATTCCAAACTAACATCACATCAAATGTATTCATATCGTTATCTCAAATTTCGTGTGTGTTTTATTTCGACAGTTTTGACCCCTAAAAAATTGATACACTCGTCAAAAGAATTAAAGCATCACCCATTTTTTGGCTGAAAAATTGGCCATATTCAAAGTGCCATAACTTCGTGTGAAATGTTCGCAGAGGAGGGGTAAAAAACGCATTTTGAAGCTTGGAGCCTTGGCTTCCGAAAACATTTTTTCAAATTTGCCCAGCGCCATTTTGTTTTTGAGTTTTGGCCTCGTAAAGACACTTGTGTCACTTTGTCAAGTGATAGTGTAAAGTTTGAGGTCATGCACGGGGAGGAGGAATTTTGTGACCGAAATTCGAAATCGGCCATCTTGTAGGCGCAGGTTTTCTCTGCAAAATGCATTTTTGATATCCACTCTCGGATTTTTTTTCGCAAAGTTATTCAACTTTTCAACAAAAAACGTCGAAAAAACTTTGAGCGGCCATTAAAAACGACCCCATTATCGGAAAAGGGTGAACAAAAACTCATTTTGAAGGTGGAAGTATCGACTTCAATTTGCTGCCAAGGAAAATCGAATTCCGCCCCGATTCAACCCCTTCCCCTAATTTTTATCACAAAAAAACGTGTTCAGTAAACCGTTGAATTTGACTACCTTTTTCAACCAAGCATAAATGGTTCAAAATTCGATGAAAAAAAAAAAAAATGGACGTGAAAGTTCGAAGCACCGGTGTTTTGTATCAGATACGTATCTGAAGCTGACATAGAGCCTTCAGTGACACGTACCTGATACATTTCGTTACTTTTGGTTTGCTGGGAATGGAATGGCCAGTATCGCGCCTGAGTCTTTCCTGGATCTTGGTGAATTGAGGGCCCTGCATTTGAGTTCCAACAACATAACGGAAATAAACTCCGACACTTTCAAGGGTCTGACTAAGCTTTACAGATTATTCATGGACCGGAACGACTTGACGTCTGTTCCGCGCGGAGCGTTCAAAGAAATGCCCAAACTGAAATCATTATACCTTACATACAATATATTCAGACGCTTTCGTTGGACTTGCTGATTTGGACACGCTGGACCTTGGTCACAACGAGATTTCCACTATCCATCCCGGTGCATTCCAAGGACTCGCGTCTGTGGAGACTATCGACTTGTCTTACAACAGAATCTACACGTTATCAAGCGCTCTGTTCGTTAAGGACTGAACAAGTTGGATAGTTTGACGATAGCTAATAATACCCTGAACAAACTTGATCAGATTGACGGTCAGCTCGAAAGTTCCGTCGACGTTTATTTTATCGATGAATAGGAGAGAGAATGTCTCTTCGAACTCAAGCAATATGCATATATGTCGATCAATTCATCAATGTAATGCAACTCCTACATTCTTTAAATAAATAATTTTTGTTTCCTATATAGCTGGAGCTGCCAGTTGCATTTTTTTGCTTCATGTTGCTCAAGACTAACGAACCTCTGTCCTTCCAATGAATGAATCGCTGTTCAAACATCCTTCGGACATCATAGAAATCTATTTATTCCCATTTCACTTCAAACGCGATACGCCTATACACGAACAGCTGAAGCATGGATATTTGATTTCCACCTTGCAGAGGACATTTAGAGGTCCTCCAACCGATGTCTATTTGGTACTTGGGATGAATTGCCTTCAATTTCTTTCCGAGCGTAAAAAATGTTTATCAAATCTATTAAATTTATTTTGTGTGTTATCTGAAATGTTACTGACGTCAAAACTATTGATAAAAACTTATTTTTGCTCCACTGATTATGAGACTGGTCCAAATGAACTGGGTTGATCCCGATACGTGCCTGCAGTGCAAATATTATTCAAGAGGCTAAAGTTCCAATGATATCTATCTCGTAATTGTATATAAATAGCAGAAGTTAGTAGAACAAGCAGTGAAGCAAGTGGGATCCAGAGAGTCAGTCATGTTCCGGTTCGCATTAATAGGACATCTTCTTTTGGCTGTTGCGCTGGCCGAAACAGCGCCGACGTGCAAAGTGCGATGGGACAACTTCACCGTGTGTCAGTTGGATGGTGTTTTGACCGAAGTGACGGAACAACGTCATCATGATCGTCTGCTCGCTGAAGATCTAAATTTGGTATCGATAAAACCTGGAGCCTTTAAAGACCTGTCCATCGAGTCGTTGTGGCTGGTGACCAATAATCGCATCTCTACTCTACGACCTGAAGCGTTTGGCGGATTGCCGAACTTGACCAGCCTGTTTCTCAACAACAATCAGATCAAACTGATCCCCAATTTGTTTCAAGAACTACCGCAGCTCGAGGCTTTATACGTGGCCAATAATAATCTTGACGAAATACCAGACGGTACCTGGAATGGATTATCTCTTCTGACTCGTCTGTACCTGCACGACAACGATCTGACTTCGATAAATCGAACTACCCTCTCTGGACTCCCCAAGCTGTTTCATCTCGAACTGAATCGCAACAAAATAGCTAGTATCGCGCCCGAGTCTTTTTCGAACGTTGGCGAACTGCAGAGCCTGCGTCTCGATGATAACGCGATAACGGAGATAAATCGCGATACTTTCGGGGGTCTGACTAAGCTTAAATTTTTATACATCAACAGAAATAGCCTGACATCCGTTCCGCGTGAGGCATTCAGAGATCTGGCGAGACTGAAAAGATTACAAATCACGGACAACAAGATCACAACAATCTTTTCGAACGCTTTTGTTGGTCTCAGTGGTTTGGGTGCTCTGGACCTCGGTGGCAACGAGATTTCCGATATCCAGCTTGGTGCATTCGATGGACTCACGTCCGTGGAGACTATCGACTTGTCTTACAACAAAATTTACACGTTATCGAGCGCTCTGTTCGCCGGACTCAGCCAGTTGGATACTTTAATCATAGCTAATAATACTTTGAACAAACTTGATCAAATTGACGGTCAGTTAGCAGGTTCCGTCGACGTTGAGTTTACCGATGACTAGGTCAGAAAACGTCTCTTCGAACTCATGTTGATCATCCCGTTGATGTACCTAATACAAGTTCCACATTGTTTGAATAAATGATTTATTGTGTTCTATACTTGGAGCTGCCAAATTGTATTTATTTATTCATGTTGTTCGATGCCAACAACCCTCAGCCCTTCCAACAAATAAATCGTTGTCCAAACATCCATCGGACATGAGAAATCTATGCATTTTTCTGATGATTACTAAACTTGTCCGAGTCGGGTATTCTGTGCTCTGTACACTTGTGAACGAATTTCTGTAATTTCTAAGAAAAACTGGTGAATGTATTTCGTGTAGTGTTATTTTTGAAATATTTCGACAGTGCTGACGTATGATAAGTATTGATAAAAACCCATTTTTATTCCATTGATTAGAGATTGCTCCGAATGAACTCGGCTGATCCTGACACGTGCATCTCGTGTGAATATCATTGAGGAGGCTAAAGTTCGAATGATATCTACTTTTTGACTGCATATAAATAGCAGAATTGGGCAGCAATAAGCAGTGAAGCAAGCAGAGTCCAGAGAGCCAGTCATGTTTCGTTTCGCGTTGATAGGACATCTTCTTTTGGCTGTTGCGCTGGCCGAAACAGCGCCGACGTGCGAAATTCTACTCGACAATTTCAACGTGTGTCACTCGGATGGTGTTTTGACCGAAGTGACGGAACAACGTCATCAAGATCGTCTGCTCATCGAAGACCTGAATTTGGTATTTGGTCTGTCCATTACGTCGTTGTGGATGATTACGAATAATCAAATCTCCACTCTACAACCTGAAGCTTTCACTGGACTCCCAAACTTGACCGAGCTATTCCTCGACAACAATCAGATCGAACTAATCCCCAATTTATTCCAAGAACTGTCGGATCATCTCGAAGTTCTGAAGTTGACCAACAACACGCTCGTCGAGATTCCAGATGGAGCTTTCAACGGACTATCACTTCTGACCAGATTGTTCCTGGACACCAATGATCTCACTTCGATAAATAGAAGCACTTTTCACGGACTACCCCACGTGACTCACTATATTGAATTCCGAAGATTTATATTGCAAAACTTCTTTATTTTCATAAATTCAATATAGAATTGCGCTATTAATTCCTTTTTCGCGTTCGTGACGCGTAGGCTTTGCTATCAGTGAAAACAAGTGAAAACCGGGTACGGTCGGTAAAGCCTGACTCCAGCATGCTCTTAATTATTGCCAATAATAGGACGTTTATTTCACCGACTAGGACAGAGAACGTCGACGGATAAACAAATTCCTATTTATTATTTCTCGCAGTTACCATCATGACCGAGGCCTAGCGGACTGCGAATCAAAAATTAGAACGAACCCAAGTGAAGTACGAGAATATGTGAGTTAGCAGGTGGAATACGGAATGGTCAAGATTTAGGCCGAGCGAATCGAAATTTTGGCCAAGTCCTACATGGTACAATGTGTCGTAACTGTTTTACCGGCACAAGTTAAGCGGCTCCGAAGTTTAAACCGTTCAAATGGTACATCATAAAAGTTCGTTCACGTTATCATCTTCCCGTCAAGCTGCTGTATAGAAGATTATCCACTAACCGACGACCGACGATCATTCGATCACGAGCCACGACGATTACGATTCTTATTTCTCAGATCATGGAATTAATTTAACGACCGAAGTTTCGAACAAACAACATCGACAGGAATGAGGAATGACTGAAATCCAGTAAACCGTGTCCGTAGATAAAATCTGTAACATCGTTGGGTCAAAACAAGTCGAGGCATCTGACGAGGTGTGAAAGTTGGTGAACCGGTTGATCAAGCGATGCTGTAAGGTTTCGGGTCGCGCAGGATCGTCTCGATCTAAAAACCGCCCAAAAATTGGTTACAGCCCTTGTCTGGGGCCCGACCCTTGCACTGTTGCGGGTCATATAAGTTTTAACGAACCGAGACCGCGGCGATGTTTGGATGTTGGCACAATAGACGGTGCAGAGTCTCAACGGGCGGTAAAAAGAAGAAATACGATTAAAAAGAGTCAGGATTCAGAGATACAATGAGGGACTCTTCGGAGCACCTGGTCCCCCCATAGGCGGAGTCCGGGGTCGAAGAGTCTCCAATAAGAAGAAGGATGCGACGGTCCATGGTTCCAACATGGAGCCTGGATGCCTGAAGCCCATCGAGTGAAAAGTGCGAAACACACGCGTGTATGTTTGCGTGTTATGGAACCGCGCGTATTTCACGGTTACCTGAACCAATAAACACGATGCAGCGAACGGTTGAATAAAATTCTTTGAAATACACGAAACGGGTTCTCGACCCGTTCTCGAAAAAGAATGATATATGGCTGGAATGTCTCGACAGCCTCAAACGAATCGTACGACCGAAACAAAGTGTCACAAACACTGTTCTTGTATCTATGGGATATGAATACAAAAAACAACAATAATTCGAACTGTTTTGGCAGGTCTTTCTTTCATGATTTCGAGTGAAATTCAAACACATTAAAAGTTTAGTAACATTAGAAATTTGTTTGCAAATTTGAATAAAATTATTTGTATAACTCAGATTGCTACTTCGAATTTGATACACACTCTGGAACTGGACAATTATGGATTTAATAGTTGGTGAAAAATCCATTCAACTTCCTTGAAGTGATGAATAAAACAAAAAGACAAAAGCGTCATTTTTCAAGTTTACCTGATCAGTCCGTACTTTTAGGGATCATGAATACGTATTTGAATTTTTTTTTATGTACTGCAGTCATGTTAATATTTCACCGGAGCAAAAATATCGAATTCCTTCATCCAATGAACCAAAATTCGCCGAGAATACAGCAGAAATCATAATTTGTATAAAAAAACTATTTCGAATAAATTCTTCGTCGTTATCGTGATGAATTTCATTCGAATGAAGAAAACAGTCGAGACACTTTTGCGCGAAGAAAGTGATAATCATCGATCAAATTTCTGCAATATTCGTCAATTCTTTACCACAATACCACTAAAAAAGAAAAAATTAAAAAAAAATTCGACGATCCTCCTGAAAAAAATGCACAAGGTATGCATGAAGTGTTCTTCCACAATGCAGGACTATAGTCGAGGGTGCATTATAATACCCCCGGTATACAAATACACTGTACAGCAGCTCCGGGTCAAAGCGTCAGGGATTATCTGAAAGGTTTCCGTATCTTTGTAGGCAACTAAAATGTATTAGGTTGTTCGTTTCTTCGGCTAATACCTCTAAGTGCGGTGCTGTAAAATCGGCCCGCGCTCGGTGCCCATGCCGGTCGTATCGCTCGAACTTCCGCAGGCAGTTTCGAGGCCGAACCTCCTCCGTGCCGGGTTTGTACGAGCTGGACGTTGCAGAAACGTTTCCACCCCCGTACGGATCGTAATATTTTTTTACTGCCAGCTAAGCCAGTCGCCGGATCCGGTCTTGTCGTAAAGGTGGGTACTGCGAAACTGCAGCGCGGGGTTTACCTGGATGGGAGCTGGGTATGTTCTGCGAGAAACGTGAGTCGAAGTTGAGCGACCGTAATGGGCACCTACCTCTACCTCTACCCTCTACCCTCTACCTCTACCTCTACCGACAAAGATTATAAAGACCATGGAGGTTGTAAAATTAACATTGTTTAACGACGAATTGAAAAGACTCCGATTCTACGGTTCGGGAACGTTGTAAAATCCCAAATGCTGCTCTATGTACACCCACCCTGAACCCATAATCTCCGCACTCCGAGTCCTCCACTCTTTGGAAATGGAACAAACGGTACAGGGGAATAAATGCATCGATATACCGCCGTCGCACCCTCATTGTTGATTGTTGCACTTTATTGTAACAGCTAGTACCGAGAAAATTAAGGATCTAGTTTTTACATTTAAAACTAAGGAATCAAACACAATATGTAACCCATATAATAAGCTGGGAATTCGATGCGATGCATCCAAAAAGCTTCCGAAAAACCCTAAGCTGGAATTGGTACCGGCGATGGAGAACTTAAGTTACAGCAATCTCTATTTTTTCCAATATCAGAATGGAAAGAAGAGTAGATTCACATGAGGAATTTGTTGTACAGCGAAAAAGTTCTCAAAAAGGAAGTTTGAAACAATCATTTCCCCCAAAAAGGCACTTTTTTTTCGTTTTTTTGTTACTTTTTCATAAATATGAAAGTAATTTCCCTGGATTCAGTGACCAGACCTGAAAAAGCTCTCGTGAAATTACGTTCATGATGTATCAAAGAAGATATCTGTGTTGCTAGTTGCATTTTGAAATGTGAAAAGTAGGTGAAAATTAGTTTTTGAGATGGTCCAAGATTTGTAAAAGGCTGCATCAATTGACGACTCCAGAAAAAGAGTAGCCGAAGTAAACTCATATCGTTTTATATTTGGTGGTAGTTTGGTCCGATGACAAGTTCCAAGTTTAGGATAATTTTTACGGATTATCACTTTTGGATCCGAATTTGAACCCTTTAAAAATCAGATTTGGATCGGATCTTTGCAGATATTGATAGGTGTATGTGTTTTGGTACGAAATTCGTTAGAAAAAAGTTTGTTTGAAAAAACGGAATATTTCCGTTCCGTTGCTGTTGTATATGGAGATGAGGTGATTCGTGTCTGACGAAGACATCGCGGCGTGAAAAGTCTTGTAAATCACTTTGCGTCATATTTAACGATTGTTGTGACTGAAAAGTGAAAAGTAACCGCTGTGGCTAATGGCGCAAGGACAAGAGCCATTCAAGACTCGCCTGTTTGGCATTTGGGCGCCGAGTAAACGACCTTGACTAAGCGGCTAACTTCTCACTGAGGAATAATGACTTGAATGTGACAGTAGCCTCAACGCCCACGGTAAATCGTTGCTCAATGGAATCTCGAGAGCTGTTTGTTGCGAAGTGTTATAAAGCACCAAAACCAAGTCCGCACTATGGATCAAATATCGTTGTAGGACCGGAAACTGTAAAGACTGAAAAAAGAGGAAGAAGTCGCGTGTCAGCGGCCGTAATTGTAAGTAATAGCTTCTCAGGAATATATTTACGATTTGTTTATACAGCTATAATACATATACTTTGGCGAAAGGATGTGTCGGGTATGAGATATTTTATGCTCGTCTATAAATACGGGCACCTCACCCACATCTGACCAACCAGTTGTAAAATTAAACGAGTGTAACATTTTTACTTGCAGCTCGCGAGTAATTCCGGTTTTTTTCTTGTTGCCGTACCTGCAACCGGCTCGAGGTGATGCGAAGGCGACGCACCCCGCCGCAACGCATACATCAACAATAAAGAATCACACGTTATCTCAGAAAGACGTCTTACACTAGTGAAACGATCCCGCGGTTTAAAAAACCGCTCCGCTTATCTGTATCACGTTCTTTTCTCTCTACCTGCTACGGTTACACCACAAACAACGGGAAGGCTCACATCACCGAATTCTTTCGCTCTCGCGTACTCGGATGTCCTGGATATAAATAACACAGAAACAGCGAGACGAGGGACTCGATGACCGCAGGGTAGTTCCGAATGTTGCAAATATCGTGGGGTACAGGATGCATACGTGCGAGATCCTGGTTCGAAGAAACGGGGATAATTTTCTTATCGTACCTTTTTTTCATTCTTGCCTGCGTGGGAAAATCGTTGAAAAACAAACGAAAACGTAGCTTTGAAGCGACTTTAGATTGATGGTCGCAATTTAGCTGCAATTAATCGAGGAACACGCGACAGGGTGTAGAATAGTGTTACGATATGCGGTGGTTAGCGAGAGCGGCTCATCGAGTGTAAATGTAACGATGATGGCCCGCAATTATGATCCGCGAGTCCATTGCGCAGAGTTCATTGTTCGAGCGTTAGGTATAGAGTTTCCTCTCGAACCTCTGCGGTCTGGATCCCGGGCTTTTAGCCACTAATTTTATGTAAAGTTATGATAGCGAGAGCCGGTGAGCCCGATGGTGCCCTAGAGTTACCCGCAACGGTGTTGTAACCCCGCGAACCGAAAGCTGAGGAGTTGTATAACTCCGGCTCAGGACATCCGCCATTTTACTCCATCACACGCGGAATGGAGAGAAACAAGCGGGTTACGTTACGGGAGACTGTGAGCCAGCCTTCGAGCTTCCCGTTACACGCATTTTTCTTTTATCTTCAGATATTTTGCATTTTGCAAGAAAAACCTTCGAGTAACAATTTTCATGAGATTTAGAATGTTTTTAGTATTTTTCACAGCGATTTGGATTCGCCATCTTGAATCTTTCGAATCTGACTTGAGATTCGTGATCAGCGATCCAAAAAATCATTTGGTGCCAAATTTCATCCAAATCTGTTGATCCGTTCTCAAGATATCGTAATTTTTGTTGAGTTTTTTAGAATATTGTTATTCAAATAATTCAAAAAGTGCTGAGTCGATCGTAGCCAAAATTTAATCGGTCTTAATTTGAGAAAAACCGCGTCGATTGAGCCCAATTTGATCAAAATCCGTGAATTCGTTCTCGAGATATCGCCCTGACAAAAATTTGATTGGATAAATAGATATCCTCAAAATGTGGAAATCTAGTCAAAACTGTTCACACAGTTCTCTTTCCGTCTCCCTTCATAACCTTAACTTTTTTTTATCGCTTTATAAACTCTGTAATCCGACTCGAGAGCGACGAGATCCTCACAATTATTCATCCGTTCACCGATCTTCAATGTATGTCTCGATGCAACGAGAGCCGGCGTGGCTGAGGACACGGACGTGGGCTGCACGCGGGGCTTGAGACTGGAACCTCGAGGCTTTATGGACGCGTCGTAAAAAGCAGAAAAAAGAAAATGAAGAGATGAAAAAATAAGAAGAAAATATTCGAAATAGAAAACATCTTTACAGTCTGATCATTAAAGCAGCTCGAACGGGCAACGAAGATGTCCGCCAATTAATGGCCGCCGTTGCCGCGCATGGGCTACACGTCGTTATAATTATTATAGCTTGCGCAGGTCGCGCTCCGTGAAATAATCGTGCGGAATTCTTTGAAGTCCGTTAAAAAAAGAAGCAGACGAAAGACGGAGGAATTAACACGAAACCGCACGAATCTTAATCCAGGGGTTGGCAGGATCGACCAGCCATCCGGTCATATAAGACGCTTTTTTCGATCCTTTGTCTGTCGTTCGATAATTTGTAGCTGCACTGTTGAAAATATCTCTAAACATACTATGATTCTTTTTTAGTTTTCAGTGACGAAGCGGTATTTCAGTCAATTATCAACGGTCCCTCAAATTGAAAGCGTAAGATTATCATTTTTTGTATAATCTTGGCTATGAAATTTCCGAATGATTTTGAATTTTCAAAACTGTTGTATGAATATTGAAATATTGAAAGATTTGAATTTTAATATACAAAAAGTATATCTTAATTGCTTTACATACATTTTTATGACACTTGATACAGAAATTTCTAACAACGTGCACCCTTTACGTGGATCAGAAGAAACGATCATCGCATGACACGGAGAGGAAAGGAATGCTAGATATATCAATTATTATTATCCTTTCCTGTATTTATACCTGCGCGCATAGACACGTAGCTGTATATTATAAGGAGGAAAAATTTAAAGCGTAACCAAAAGATATAAAGAGACAAGATGTTTATCGCCCTCGAGGTTTGAACGATGTTATTTTTATAAGTGGTCAATAAATTTTCTGTTCATTTCGTCATTCCGTTTATAAGCCTTGCCTACGTAGCCGCCCCGCATTTCGATCCTCGTCTTTGTTTACCGCTACTCATAATGAATCGGTTAATCAGATTTCGGTTGGACATTAAAATCGTATCATAATCGCGGTTTCACAGCTGCAACGATTAGCCGATTTTATACTCCTGGATCATAAAATGTATCAGTGTCTTAACCTATTTTTAAATTTATAATTGTCGAACCTATTCGAGCGTCGGTATAATTCGAGGGCGAAATTGTGTCACAATTAAGGCGTATTAAACTGACCCTAATTCCGAAAGCAGGGCGTAGATATATCGCGTGTGCATTCCACATACGAAATCGGCTTCGTTCCCAAACACGGAGCAATTAAAATTCAACAAAAAACTTAACGACCAAAATATTCCGTGATATGGTAGGCACACGTAATTTATACAGAAGGAATCAAATCGAGCGGTGTTACGTCTCGAATAGCGATTTATGGTTCCGGAATGGTCGTGGACATGGATACTGCCGATTAATTAATGCGCATACGTTAATAATGAGAATTCAACACAGATTTCTGTGTCCGCTTGTCAGTCTAGCGGTTGTGAGTAATAATCAATTCTTGGCGAATATGAAAGCTCGAAGCGTTACTTTGCACAGCGTGTACCGATTGTTCGACTCGCTTTGAGATTTTCCCGGATCGAAGACAAGTGGAAAGACAAAGGGAAATATGGGGTAGTAGGTATGCCCATTGTCCCCGCGTTCCCAAATCTGAAACACGTATACGCATAGTTTAGTTGAATTCATTTATCTTCTGGGAATATTCATTCTCCTTGTTCTTCTCTGTGTACTTGGCTCGACTATCGTCTATCTCTTCTCCTCACTCTTCCATTAAGGACTCGACGGGTAGTGCGACGATTTCACGGAAGTTTATTGTAATTATACCTGCCGCTTTTACCTACCTACTCATATAACCAGCCGAAACCGTTTTGTAGGGTATACTGTCTGTATACTCATACTCGGTACATCAGGTAAAAGAGAACCAAAACCGTTAAACAAATTTACAAGTAAAAAAAAAATTGAACTGAACAAATTGTTCACCCCTAATCCTCTTATAATTATTGCATCGAGAGGATTGAGCTTTGCGGATGTAGTTCGGGTCGGAAAAGGCCCAAAATACGCCTTTTAAAAATCTTGGATCATCTCAGAAACTAATTTTCACCTATTTTTCACATTTCAAAATGTAACTAGCGATGGAATATTTATCGAATCAAATTCTAGTTTCACATATATCTTCATTGATATAGTAGGAACATAATTCCACGACAGCTTTTTTAGGTCTATTTATGAAAAAATACCAGAAAAACTACAAAAAAGTGCCTTTTTGGGGGAAATGATTGTTTCAAACTTCCTTTTTGAGAACTTTTTCGGTGTACAAAAAATTTCTCACGTGAATCTACTTTTCTTTCCATTCTGATATTGGAAAAAAAAGATATAGAGATTGCTGTAACTGAAGTTCTTCATCGCCGGTACCAATTCCAGCTTAGGGTTATTCACAGGCTTTTTGGTTATATATTGTGTTTTTTTTAATCAGTTTTAAATGTAAAAACTTGTGAGAAAAATTGTGGATCGGTAAAATATCAATTGCAGAAAATAGTTTTTAACCTGAACTGCATGACTGGTCACAACTCCGAGTACCTAGATTTAGTATCGACGCTAATTGACGATAATTGATCGAATAATGGACACAAGGACGATACTAGGAGTTGTTCAAGCTTGTTTGTAGTATACGAAGTCTTCCGGGTATTGAAATATCGTATACTTGAATGAGAATAATAAAAGAAAAGTAAATTTTACCATCGTCCGCTTAAACCCGATGCCAGACAATATTGAGGGTATTTTCCGAGTGCAGAATATCACACCTATAATATAATTGAGCCGGGGACCGGGACCGGTCAAGAGCAATAAACAATTTACGACAGTGACTCGACGTATGTAGCCTGTAGGTAACTGTAAGCCCCGTCGTCGTACTTGCGATTTAACGCAGAACCTGCGCAAGAAGCGCTTCGAGCCCAGAAAAATTTCCATCTCGGAGTAACGCGGAGACCCGCAGGTATGTCGTCGATTGTTTCGAGTTTCGACCATCGGTGTTACTGTACAGTTAGGTACAACATTGTGAGTGGGGCACAATGTGGAGCAATGATCGCCGTAGGTACGAGGAGCACAAAGTCGATCGGGACTCCGTCTTCCATTTTTAATTAAAATATCGGTGCCTCGGGAACCCCGCCGATCGGCGCTCATCTCCGGGTACCTGTCGTCGTACCTGCGACTAATTCGGCTTGACCAGCGGCTAAACCGATCTGCGTGTACATGGATAATTTTATACTACTCGGTACGACGCTATTTGTCATCCTGTCAGTTTTTAAAACAATAAACGCCCAAATTCGGGACTCACACCTTTTGGCTTGGGCGATTCGAAAACGACCTTTTTTCTACTCATTCCAAATGATGGTTATACACAGTCCGTACTATTAAGAGCTGTTGGATCAGATAAGAAGAACACGCGCAGGTCTCGTAATTGTCCTACACTCGACCTCGCCTACGCACGTAACGAGATTCGAAACGCCTACGCATTAGATTTGCAGGGGAGAGCCGGAAAAATTAGTGGGGCCCCCTGATGAATTGTCTTTTCTTTTTAAAAAATTAGCAATCTTTGACAATTTACTGATTCACTCGCGTCGGGAGACTTGTAACGACAAATTAAGGGGACCCCCCCCCCCCTTAAAATTGATCGAATTTCTGTTCACTTTGCCCGGATTTTCCCCTAGTCCACGTCAAATATAGATTATCTGTTGTCAAATATGTCCTGACGCAGGTACATTAATGAATTTATAACGTTTGTTGAATTTGCAAAAGTTCAATAAAACCTGAGGGGGGCCCCACTTCGTCTGCCCTTTTCTCTAGTCTTTCGAAATATAGGTAATTTAATGTTCAAAATTTCCTGACGCAGATAAATACAGAAATTGGATATGTTCGGTTATTCTGAAAGAAAAGAAACGAAAAACTTTAAGGGGGGCCCCACTTTGTCCAAATTCTCCAACTTCGGGGTGTACTCTCATCTTTCATCAGGTTTTCGTTTGTTTGTCAAAATAACGAGAATCGACGATCAAAATCTAAATTCGTGAGATTATTTCTACAAGGGGCCCCCTGATGTCGAATCGTGGAATCTCCATTTTTCAATTTCTCGACCTTTTCTTCCTTTTTTTCCGGTCTTTTTTCTCGTTCAGGGAGCGAACACGATCCGGATCGGAGATTATCGAGCTCGTCGTTGCCGCAGCTCCGCCTCGGATTTCCCGGCCCGGTCTTCCGTAGGCGGAGCGTAGAGCGGAGAGCGCACGTATACGTATCCAGCTGTTCCCTCACGCAGCACGGGGGATACGCGGTATAGTACGGGAGTTAAATCGGTGCGATTATGTCGCGCACCCAGACCACAGGCGTATCTGGAGAATCTCCGGTCTCCGGTCGGGATTGAGCCGAAATCGAGTCAATATTTTGACACCGTCGACGTCAGACCGGGGATTCTATTATCCGCAGATAATCTGCGCTCGTTATTACACCGATCGCGGCCAGAAACAATCGACGACCGAGATGATCTCTCTATAATCTATTAAAGCCGTCATAAGCCGCTTTTCGAGTATCGAATATTAGAAAAGGAAAGTTTCAATCGTATATGTATACACACATGTATACGTATAACGAGTTAATTAAACAGAGGTGCGCGAGTTGCGATTTTCTATTTGCTATAGATAAACTAGGTCGACGTTAATTGTGATTCGTTCTGTTTCATTTTTATTATTACGTCGTATGTTGTACAACGCCTCGACTATAGCGACGAATTCCCCCAGATATTTCGATTAATACGTCAGTCCTATGCAATGAAGTCTGTGAGCATATATTTGTTTTATACAATAGTGGAAAAATGGCAGTTAGTGGCTCATAATCCATCGATAAGACTGAAATTCGTGCCATTTCTCAATTATTGCGTGAAACCTCAGATATTCTTTCAGGCAAATGTTGATTATAGAAGAAGAAGAAGAAGAAAAAGTCCTTTATTCTATCACATACAATTTAGAAATGCCTGGGCTAAGACACTCCTCGAAATATCTGAGTCTAGGTATAAGAATGATCTTCAGTCCTTCTGTGATCATAATAGGTAAGAATTTAGAGACTCTACCGATCCAAGAAAAGTAAAGAAAATTACGCTGAAATCGATATATACGTGTAAACGACTTCGTGAGATAATTATTTGCGAATAAATTTGTCGACGAAAATCAAGCATGCAGAGATTTTTTTTATTGTCCATCCATACCATATATAATAGATGATATACGCGATTAATAAGTTTATACCCTTTGAGACAGGCGTTTTAATTTAATATATGGTACCCGACACACCCTAATTATTACATTTGAGGATTACGACAATGACAAATGATGCTTGATCTATACATCATATATTAGTATATGTTCACCATTTGGGTGATTATATTATGGTTGCGGAAGTAGATCATTGATGTGATCAAGTCGTAAATCTAAATATTACTATTACATAATATAACAAATGAATACATATTTATATGTGTGTGTGTCCATTAATTGCAATAATAACGACATTAAGCCAAAGATTTTGAAGTTTAAAACAACAATTATTATTATATACTCCGTCTTGATTTATGAACTCCATCGCGAAGCTAATTTCGCGGATGCGTTCGCGCGCGTTATTATTTACAATTTTATTATAGGTACTCGTAATAAAATAATATATTACTTGAATAAACCGCGCGAGCGCGCGCGGAGAAAGAGTCTACATATAGTTTCTGGCTCCCTCTTGTCTCTCTGAACCTAGGTGAACACCAATTACGCCGTTATCTACGACGACCTTGATTACAGAAATTATAAACACCGCAGGAAGAAAGCTCTCCCATCTTCGACGATCGGAAACGCCGGATAAACGAAGGCCCAAGCTCTCAAGGCTGAGGAACGAGCTTCTCCCTAGTAGAAAAGTACTATTCGTTGTCCGAATTTATTATTGAGAACTTTTGAAAACTATCGAATCTCAATGGTGCTCGATGATAAATTCGGACATCCGGTGGTATTTTCCTACAAGGGCGACACATCCGTCCTTACGAATCTATGCGATCGACCGACAATGAGAACTAGAAACTCAGTTATCTTAATACCGAGGGATTAGAGCGAATTTTTTTCTCTTTATCATGCGGCACACAACGCGATCATTCGAAACAAGAAAAAATATGGCCTCTCCTATACCTACGTTGTGTATATGAATACCAGATTTTTATACCCTGTGATAATTATAAAGTGTCAAAAGATTGTTTGTACTATGTTAGGTACCGTGATAACCGGGCAAACATTTCTTCGCCAATATTATCATCACCCTAATTACAATATCCTTCTAGAGGCAGAATTGAGGGATATCGCGGATCGATTCAATGATTCTAGCTATAATTCTAACTGGTACTGGAATTTCATACCATTTCGCAATTGCAGAGAGACAAGCAAGAGTCCCAAGTATCTCTAAGTTTGTTGAAAATAAAAGTACCTACAGATAAAAGCCTGGGGCTTCAGATATCGCAATGTAATGCCTCCATGCCCACCTTGGATGTAGGTTGACGTGCCTGTGTCAACCACGTGACGAGCATTACATACGTCAAGACGTGATTTTGCAGAAGAGAGAGAGACGTTACCGAATTAACAGCGACGAAGGAGAAGAAAGAAGAAAAAAAAATGAAATCCTGTTGTACAATCTGAAGGCGACTGAAGGATCACGACGCTGCAGCCTGTGCAGGAAGCCTAAAGGAGGTTTGCTTAGGATTCGACAAGATACATATAATAATAATTTAGAGGAAGAGTGGATAATTAATGGCGCTGAATGGTGGGTAAATAATTAAGCCCAAAATTCTATATACTCAACGAATTATTGCCTGATAGATACACAACGCGTTCGAATCTCGCGCCACGCGCTTCGAAATCATTTCTTCCTGCAATTGCATGTTCATCTTCTGATCAGAACCCAAAGAGAAAGAGAAAGAGTCCCAAAATTATGTCCTGAAAGATGGAAAAACGCGATACATGTACGAGACGCGGAGGCGTGTGCGGTGGATTTTTCGTTCTTTGTTTTTGTTTCCGAATGAATTCTTTATCGCAAGCGAGCAGCGCGAGACGACGAGGTGAGTTTTTATCAGAGATTGGGGCCGGGCATCCCCAGTCCGCCATCACCGCGGCTCGCCTCGGACGCCTCTCGAAAAGCACCTCGACTCGGTGATTGGCGGGTTCTTTCTGACCTGGAAGGGGGTCACCTCAAACGGAGGGCGGGCACGAGCGGAACCCTACCGCCGCACCGGATCCTCATCATCAAACACAGTTCACAGCGACGCGTGAACAGTCGTGGATCGGGTGTCTCCGAACCGTAATAATAACCGATAAACCGAACGGAAGGAAAAACAAACGCGGGGGTGTTCAAAGCTCGAATACCATGGAAAAGATGAAACGAGCTTCCGAAGGAACGCGATAAACTACCCCCAGTTCTGTGCGGGAATGAAGTGTGTCGATTACTGTTCAGTGTCCGCGAGACCAAGTGCGTGATATAGAATACGACCCGACGAAAAAACTAAATTTTACAATCCCAAAGGTCAACCGAGCGAGTAGTTCCACTCGATAAGACAAAAATCAGAAAAAATCACCCCCCAATGGCGGACGTGAGTAGTCTGAGCATGGTGTCGTCGTACAATTCGTTGGCGATGTACAGACAGCAGCAGCAATCGGTAAGCCAACAGTCCGCCGCGGTGCTGGCCCAGCAGCAGCAGCACCAGCATCCGCAGCAGCAGCACCCCGGCGGCGGTGCCGACGGGCAGCAGTACTGGTACGGATACCCTTACGCCCACGCCCACGCCGCGCACCACCAGGCCACGGCCGGAGGTCAGCAGTACCTCGAGCCCGGCGACGTCCTGGGCTGGCCGCATCCGCATCCCCACGCTCATCCGCATTATCCGCACCACCTGCAGTACCAGCACCACCAGAGCTACCAGCAGCAGCAGAGTCAGCATCCGGGTATCGGCGGACCCGGGTTCGGGGACTGGAGCGGAGACGAGGCCAAGAACGGCGTCGGGGCCGGGGAACCGAGTCCGCCGATCACTGTGAGCGGGAGCGAGATCAGCAGCCCGGGTACGCCGAGCACCCCGCCGTCCAACAACAACAATAACAACAATGTAGCCACGACGCCGGTGAGACCCTCGCAAATCCGGAGCCCGTACGAGTGGATGAAGAAACCGTCGTATCAGAGTCAACCGAATCCTGGTTAGTAGTCATTTGGTTGGGTTTGGGCTCTCCCTCCCTCCGCCGGAAGTAGATATCCCCCTTTTCTCAAAGATCTCCGCATACCTGGGGAGGGTCCCGCCGGTCTGGATAAACACCTTGGCGAGCGAGTGCAAACAGCTAATTGCTCTCAAATATTTGATAGATAATCTCCGAGCCCCCTCGACCCCTTCGCTTTCAGAGATCAGAAAACGGAACTCGGCGATCGACGAACGAGTACCGTCGCGATCGGGTGTGAGAAACGGATTCATCGTTCCGGGGGAATGTTTTTTCTTAAAGGTTCAGCGGTGCCTGTATAGATAATTTATCTTCACACCGAGGTGCTAATTGACTCGATGCTCGCTTGTAGTGGAAAGAAGATGAAAAATAAAGAAAGAAATTAATAAACGCATGTGGGTACGAGAGGCGGTACAAAAGTTGAGAGCGGACTGAATTTTATAACGTAGCAACCATCCCGACCGCGGTGATCGGAGGACGTCTAGATTTCTTTGATATATTTCTATTTTTTACAGCATGCAGCGTAGCTGCACCGGCAACGGCTTCTCTGTCTTCCGCAACACAACACGAGCTTTGCTCACTCGACGCTCTTGGTACGACTTTTAAAAACTATGTAGGATATACTGTCATGCGTTTTACGTCGTTCCGTTAATGTCGAAGAGTATGACGCGATCCATGAAGAGCATGAAGGCACGTGGCCTTGACATTGGTGCATTTTTTAATAAGTTCAACCCTCCTAGATGTGTTCATAGGCTAGATCAAAGCATCTTCTGCATGATTGTTCAAAGATCTTTAATAAATTTGCATCCACGGTTGATATCGGTGTTAGATAGTGTAGACGCAGCTGAAAGAAAATCTCGTTCCAGGTATAAGTTTGTTCAAGTTTAAGTTTCTATCAAGAAATTCGAGTGAATCGTCTGGAACACGATATTCTTTAACTTGTCCGTCGAATATTCATTGGTTAGATCATATCTACAGGGTGAATTCCTAACGTTGGAACAGTTTGAAGTTGGCTGCAGTCCAGAAACAGACTTTCGGACAGCTTGTTGTCCGATTTTATCCAACTTCGGACTGTATCATCGTTTGGAATTCGCCTTTCATGAGAAAATTTGAATCTCTTCATTCTCGAATCTGAAGCTCCACCCATTTCCTTGTAATCCGTGAGGGCAATAAGATCCGGAAAAATCGGACGGTATATTTTGTCGGGGCTGTAAGCTCCACCTCTGAAAGACCGGAGAACCAGTCTGATCTTTCAGGAAGCTGAACAAAAAAGGAGAAGAATGAGAAGAAGAAGAACCTGCAGCCGTCTTTTTTATTTTTCAACAGTCGATTTTAACGCCCGAGTCGAAAGTGGGGGCTGCAGCGGGGCGTGTAACCTTCCTTCCTCGTATTATAGATGTGCCATTATAGTCGGTGATACACACAGAGACCTTTGAGTATTATAGAGGATAACAGAACATCGAGTTGCGTGCGTTCCGAGTTGGTCGTTATTCCTTCGGTATATTCGTTAGCTTCGCTCTTAGTTTTCTTGTTCAATTTCATTCCCCCGCGATCACCCCTAGCCGGCGGCCATTATCTGCATTTTATTACTATATTGCAGGGGCTTAGGTGTCTCGGTGTGTGTGTGTTACTGGTACACGACGTGCCTCACGAACGCGAGATCGCATGATTCAGACCGCGCTCCGTGACCTGTATCGTGTACACATACATAACCGTATATCGTTACTTTTTCTGTTTCTACCTTCGTTACAATCCGTGAGACGCTCTCAATTGTCGGCCAGAAAACTCGAGTCGGAAAAAACAACCGCATCACGCGATTCAAACTTTCGAGTCCGCCATTTTGGTACTTTTAGAGCCACGCACGCAACGTCGTCTCCCAGTAATTGAGGGGACCAGTGATTCAACAAATTCTACATGCTCCAAAAAATCATTAATATCTTATCCAAAGTTCATTACGCATCGAAAATTTGACTTTCTCAAAAATCACTTTTTAGGTTTCAGAGACACCGTTGATTCGATTATGTCTCATTTTCTTTGAAGAGCAATTCTTCATCATGTGAACGAGGGAAACGGAGAAAAAAAATCCTATCGGAATTTAGCGACAATCTAGTCACTCTTTTTCTGATAACTTGATCGTAAATTTTTTTCTTTGTTCAATTTCCCTCATTCAGACGATAAAAGATTGCCCTCCGAAGAAAATGAAACGTCGAGAGACATAATCGGATCAACCGTGTGCCTGAAACCTTACGACAAGTGATTTTTGAAAAATTCAATTCTCCGATGTGTAATGAACTTTGAATATGATATAAACGGTTTTTGAAGTATGGAGAATTCGTTGAATCACGCTGTACCTATAACCAGTCCCCTTAATCCCTTCCAGTCTGAAAAATCAAAATCTAAAAAGCCTCGATGCTCACAATCAGACATTGAACCAGCTGACATAATTGGCCTAATTAGCTAATTAGCATTTAGGCGGTACTTAGTTCCAATCCGATCACTCGAGGCTCAGATTCGACGATATGAGAAACCAAAAAACGACGGGTGAGCAAAGTTTTCGAACCTCTGTGGTTGAAAAACCTGCAAAATACTGTTATTCCGCAGGTAGTCGATCAGGTACGCGAAACGGAACGATAGTATCTCCGGATCAGTTTATTATGCCGAACGGTTTGTTTGTTTGTTTTGCCAACAATAAAATTTAATTAAGAACCGTGTAAACACACAATGAGGCGAATGTCGACGGGGGGCCGGCGCAGGGACACTTTTCCGCTTAGTTTTGCGACAGGTTTGCCGGAAAGCTGAAACCGGCGAAACCTGAACGAACCGCGTTTACCGTTCCGTCGACGCTCCGCGGCGTGCCCCTCAATTGTGTACCGTGTACCGGGGAATTTCCGCGTTTTAAAGACAATATGATGAATACATAAGTACATGGAAGGTGCCGGGTCTCCGTGCCCCATAGCCCTATAAAGTTTTCGGGACGGCGAAACCCTACCGAGCGACGGTCGTCCGCTGCAGGACGACTTCGGGTACGTGCCCCTATTGTCTTCGACGACCGGTATTCAGGGGTTAGAATAGGCGGACGAAATATTAAGCTGTCCAATAAAAGTGTTGCCGCTCGTTATATACACCGTGTCGTAAAATTCAATCCGGCTTAACAGCTTCACTCTCATTTTACCCGCTCTTTACATCAAAATATGTATTCGCGTCTACAGTGTGTCTCATCATCGATATTTTTTATCTCGACAATCTTTGTTTCTACCACAGATGCATTAAAAACTCGTCTTTCTTGCCCTCCGTGACGGGATGGAAGTCACAGTTTTTTAGACCGGGGAAATAAACTTGCCAGCGGGAAAAAAAACTTTGGCAGGAGGTGAATTTGTTTCTCGGTGAAATAAAATCAGCCGTGTTGTGAAGCTTTATCGGCGCGTCTCGGTAGAAAATCGTGCGAATCGGCCATATGCCGCGTCACCTGTCGCGAGATAAAAAAGCCTCCGAGATACACGACAATGGGTTTAATTGTAACGCGCGAAAGCCACCCTCGGAGTGAACCGCGCGGTGTCGCATTTCGCCCAGTTCTGTACACGGAATGGAAGAGCAAACGGTGTAATGGGGGGCCAACGAGCCCCGTGGGTCCAGTTTTGTTCCTCCCCGCGACTCGAACGCGATTTTCCGGACGCGTCGCTTAGCCGGAATCGCGTGGCACATGGCGGAGACATCGACGTCTGTATTCAAAGCGTCCGCTTTCGTTATTCGAAATACGTGACTTGCCAGACTCGTATACTATCGCATCATCGCGAGTGCACGCGGAGAATGGCTCAGATTATGTTTTTTTCCAGGTTTTCTTCACGTTATAATATCGCACCCCTATAGAACAATAGTGTAGCAAGTCCAAATTTTCGAATTTTCGTTTTATTGCTGAATATTACTCGTCAAATGATGTAGCATTTGGACAAAAAAAGTGAATTTTTTTTAGGTCAGTGTAATAGTTAAAAATAGGAAGTTATAGTATTGATGTTGAAGATAATTAAAGCTGCGGAATGCAATACTGTAACAACTCAAAACTGGCATGAGATTTTGGTGCGATAGTGTAACATTTCGAAAAAATAGATTTTTTCTGGAGCAATACTGTAACATCTAAAAAAAAATGAACTTTTTTGGTGCAATACTGTAACAACTCAAAAAAAAAAAAAAAAAATGTACGAAAATATAAAAAATCGGGATGCACCTACGGTACAATGAATATTCTTCAAATTCAATTTATATTTTGGAAAACTAAACAATAATATCAACAATCAACTTTATATCATTAGTGACATGTTCAATGTACAGATCTATTTTATAATATGTTATCTATGAATTTATATTAACAGTATTGAGGTACATACATACACCTATTCTCTTGTTAATATTGTTAATTACATATCAATTAACAATAAACTTTATAAACTTCATATTTATATCAATTTTTCATCAAAATATATTCTTTGGATTTATCTTTGTTCAAATCGTATTTCCTATATAACACATTATTGTATTTCTTTTCAACTAAGTTTTATGAAAAACCATTGAAACTGAATTTTCGTGGTGCAATATTGTAATAAATAGGAAAAAATTAATTTTCTTGGTGCAATAGTAGAATATCTCCGAGCGTCGCGAATTTTATTAATATTTTGGAGCAATAGAGCAATAAGTCATAATTTTTCCGTCTGACTTGGTGCTATAATGTAATATCTAAAAATCTTTAATATCATTTTGTAGTATCTCAAGATCAACTACTGCTATCCATTTCAATGCAATACTGTAATAACTAAAAAAAAAATTCAATAAATTGATGCAATACTGGTGCAATACTGTAACATCTCAAAATTACCGTCAAAAATATTTTTCGACTTATTACAGTATTGCTCCACGGTTTAAGATTTTTTTTCAGTTGTTACGGTATTGCACCAGGAGAATAATTAAAATTTGGTTTAATATCTAAAAAAAAACGGCATAATTTGATCGCAGCAGCTAGATAGCAATGTAATATTATTTTCTTATCATCTAGTACTACATTTCAGCGGATTATTTCGTTTATTTAAAAAAATTGTCCCCCATGGAAATATGTGGTCACGTGGATTTAGAACTGATTTTACGTGAACGCGCGATTTTCTCGGATCGAGATTTTTTTAGATGTTACACTATTGTTCTAGGGGTGCGAGATTTTCGTGTCGGTAAACAGATCTCTCGAATATGAAAGATCCCCGACCAGAGGTTTTCGTGATCATCAGATTTTACTTCGAAAAACATGGGAAACACGGTTTCCGATCGAGAATTTTCGAAAATAAGATTTTCGAGAGCATTTTGATACTAACACGCAAATGTATGTATAATGTGTAACATGATAACATCTAAATGCACGAATAATGACAAAGAACCATCAAATTTTGTTCAAACCGTAACTGTGACTTTGATATAAACGAGCTGAAAATGTTTAAACATGCTTGGCATCGGAAATTTCCTGAATTTTCTAAAAAAAATATCGATTTCCAGTTGGATACAAACGTTGGACAAAAATGATAATTATTTTCGAAAAATTTAGAAAATTTCCCATCGAAAAACGTGTTTTTAATTTTTTTTTTTTTTAGAGGCATTTTTGGAACCGTTCAATTAGATTGCAAAAATTCGCAGTACAATCTAATGATTACGAAAACCCTGATCAAGTGGAGTCGAGGATCTTCCAAATTCGAGAAAACTCCTTGAAGAGATCATTGAAAAAACGTCAAACATCCGGAGCCCGGATTTGTGTCCGGTATTTGGCGAAATGGCCCTCGCATACTATTCCCGATGCTCATTCATGACCATCCAAGAACCGGGTGCAGGTGCCGATCGGTCAACGCGGAGATGACAATGCCTCGTTATCTCCGGTCATCTGTTTATCTAATATCGGATCTGAGCGATAGCGCGACACCGCGCGCCAATCGTGGACGCGCGTTCGTGCCGGAAGGATCAAAGAGGAGCGTTAAATCCCCGTCAAATCCCTCCGACTTTCGAAAATCAGCTTATTTCAAATGTCGGTACTTTTCAATACAACCTGGCTATACTACGATAGTGATTAGGCTCCGAGATGCGGTCGAACACCGACGCCCACGTTGCGTTCGAGTGATCGATCGGCCCGCTGCGATGCACTCGCCTCAAATACTCGTGCAGTTACAGACTTTCGCGGGCTATGGGTACCTAATTACACCAATTACACCCGTGTGTCGCGTAGTCTTAGCTTCCGGTCTGCCGAATGACCGAATGACCCGATACACCGTCGATTCTAAACTTCGCCCGGGTAAATATAATTCCTATATCGCGGGGCTATCAACTATCAGTCGATGAAACGGACCGCCTAATCCGCGCCGCGTGGGCATCCGGGAATCGACGAAAATGGTTCTATTTTCGGGGTAATAGTGAAGTACAAGGGGATCGAATGTGAAAATGAAACAAAAATGCGACGAACAAAAGATGGCAAAGGACGAAAGATGTACAAAAGATTACGGATGGTCGATGTGTCAGATTGTGACCGATCCAAATTTATGGTTAATCTGTCGGAGATCATCGATCTGTCGGACATAGAATTCTTCAACACTTAATTTCAAGCGAATTCAAATTAAAATCCAACAGTTACAAATAGATCGAAACAAAATGCACTAAGAATGAGAAAACAGGTGACATTTTCAATGCCTTCAGAGGCTTGCGTTACACACGGGGTCTGCAGGTTTTCTGCATTCAGGGACCCTAAAATCTGCGGTCCTTTGTGTGCATGAGCTTATCTCCGGGGATCTGAAGACATCGCGATTACGCGATACGCTCACTGGTATCGCGATACCATCTGCATTAGGCATCGACGATAGCTCGCGCGATGATTAGTCGCGGAAGATTTTAATCCCATATCGCAAAAGGTAAATGAAACCTTGATTATACTTTTAATGAAAATGTAGACTTTTGTAGCTCACCGTTGGAAAATTCAACATTCATTAGGTTTCCGGGTGTGTCGACTATATATTTGTCTCATCTTTATGTCGATATAACACTAATTCATTCAATTTCAACATGCAATACGTAGTTTTGACACTTTTTTTCATTCAATAATACAACAAAAAATATAGAATTGAACAGAAAATTTTTTCTGGATCTGTTTTAACACCTCATTTCAAACAGTGTGAGTATATGCTTCAAAACGGTCGCAACTCTGTTTCAATCTCTACACTTATACCAGCAGTACCACAGCGCTAAGAGCCTGATAAAAATCTCCAACCGTGTGTATAGAAGCGTCTGGAAAGGTACTAAAAATGGCGAGTAGACCGACTCGGTTCGTTTTAATAACCGCGTCTTGGGGAAGGTATGCGAAGACAAAAGACCAGGTCGGGACCGCATTCTTCATTTTTATATCCGCTTTATGGTTTTTTAGAGTAGAGAACGAATATCTCGTGTATCTAAAATCACCCCGTGATGCCACCCAGCCCGTTGCTCCCGCTGGCCGTGAGATCGGATCGAATTTATAAAAAAAAAAAAAGTATTATTTCGCTGTGAATAAATTGAAAGAAAAAACTTGGTACATCCGGTAAAACGAGAAATAGAGAGAAAGAGCGAGGAGGCTTGTGGCGGCAGGCGCTTACGAAGGCCCGCGGTTATCGAGGAGTGGCGGATTAACGCCTCGCCTTTGATCGTACGCCGCCTTATCTAATCGTGGTTGTCACCGCCTCGCGTCTCTCCGCTCTCTCGCGTCCCGGCCAGATCTTCGTGTGTACCTGCGTACCTGAGCGAGCCCGAGGCGCGGGTCGTTCCACCACTCGGTGGTGTTTTCTCTTTTTTGTGGATCATAAAAATTGGGGTGATCCCCGACGAGTGTAACAGGGTCGATGACGGTTTTTTGAATAATTTGAGAAAACCACTACGGGGGAAAAATCCGCTCTGTTATCGCACTCGAAACCCTGCGAAGGCTCGAGTGTTTAATTAGAGCGAGACGCGGAACCAGCTGCGAAGTTTGACGTATGATACGCGGTGCGATGTACGTAGTACGTGTTACGTGTTACGTGTTACACGGGCTCGACGCGTCACGGTGATGCATGGATATAACGCGTTTTGGCTATCTAAACCTCAGGCGAGGTCCGATAACGATTTTTATACTGTAACCGCCTGCGTATTTAACGCGATGCGCACACTTGGCAATGGGCATGTGAACCTCACGCGTGACGTACCAAATACCATTCAATCAATGACACAATGATACTAGATCACAAAAATTAACGGGTTACCAGTTCTTTTGTTGCTCCTAAAAATTGTCTCTTGTCAAACTTGTATAGCTTCGCGAAGAAAGAAGATATACTGATGATCCGAAACGCATTTTGAAGCTTGAAATTTCCGCTTTGAAACTTCTCCTTAACGTCACACCTCTACGATCGTTCGTTTTGAAGTTATGTCGCTTTGAAGCAACCTGAGACAAATTCATAAAGTCAACTTCGACTTCGAAACACTGTACGGGACGGAACAATTTTTCCAACGAATTATACAAATAATCAATTTCAAGCTTCGAATGTCCCCTTCGAATTCCGTTTTGAATCTTTGCTCTACGATTTTTCATCATCGAGTTACAGGACTTTGAACGAAAAAGTATCCTGAAAACTTTGACCCGATGTAAGGCTTGAATTCTTTTCTTTCCAATCATCAGCCTACTATTTTTTTTTTTCATTCACACAACATTAAAAAAAAAAGTCAGTTGCAGGAAAAACAACTGGTGGCAAGTTAATTTTTGAAAGGACTGTAGGTAGAAAAGAACCATGAACCTCGACTGGCTCATATCACATATGCGAATGATGACGACGATGACGGGACAAAAATTGTTGACTTTACTCGATACTAATCGGTTGTTATCCATCTTCTGTTTGTTCCATCAGGCAAGACAAGAACCAAGGACAAGTACAGAGTCGTTTATACCGACCACCAGAGGCTCGAGCTCGAGAAGGAGTTCCACTACAGTCGGTACATCACGATCAGACGCAAAGCAGAATTGGCAGCGAATCTCGCGCTCTCAGAGAGACAGGTAATTACACAAGAATAACATCTATGATACAATCCACCGATGACTGTAGAGAGATTCTGATAGCAAGAACTGCAGGGAAAAGTTCGTTTATACATTTGGCAGGAAATTTTGTACGGAGACAAGTAGCGCCCCCAAAGTGGCCCCAACGGCTGCTGGCCACTTGTGCTAATAGGAAAAAGTACTGCCACTATAGTTGGCGATTTGGCCCCGACATGATCAGCTCACGCACGGTAGACATATTTGATTTGAAAAATAACTTTGGGCTGTTCGTTGATGAAAAGATTGTGAACTTTGGGCTTCCGCAAATTATACCCAGACAGCACAGAACTCAAATTTGTTCGTCATGTGGTGGTCAAATGTCCCACCTCTCGATGTCTTGATATTAAGACAGGATTTAGACGTCAAAAAGTGGGACATTTGACATCCATACGACGACTTTTAGATAACTTGGAGCTCTGTGCTGTTTGGGTAAGGAGATTTTAGGAGATTTCAGAGGGAGTATTTAAGTGTTTGCTTTTGGGTCCTGTATAAAAGACGAAAAAAACATCCGAACCGAACAAATATTAGAAATTTTATTTCTAAAAACACGTTTTTGGAAGATAATCGTTAATTCCAGGGAATATTTGGATTCCGAGACTGAAGCAGAAAACTAAATAAGGGTAAATGTCTAGTGGTTTGACACCGGAAGTACGATATGAAAAATTGCGAAGTGCTGGAAGTCATTTGTATGCCAGAAATCATCCAAAATCTACAGGAAAAGCCGCAGAAACAGGGTTTTTGATTTCGTTTTTCTCTTACAAACTGGAATACTTGAATAATAAAAAGCTCTCGCTCTTCGTATAAATGCTTCGAACCCTGCTAAAAATCTGGAAAACAGTGCATTCTCTAAATTGTAAAAATCCTTGGCTATATAGGATGTTGAAAATGCAGAAAATTCAACGATCTTGAAGTCATCGAACGCGTTCCAACTCAATTACAGCGACTAACGGGTTGAACAACCTATGAAACCCTTTATCTGATGGTTTCAGGTGAAAATCTGGTTCCAAAACCGTCGCGCAAAGGAGCGCAAGCAGACTAAGAAGCGAGAAGAGTTGGACCAAAAGGATTCAAAAGTCGAGGGTGGTTTATCCGGAGGCGGAATGGCGGGGTTAGCGGCTCTAGGAGGAATGGGAGGGATGTTAGGTAACATGACGTCGTTATCGTTGGCGGGACCCCCGCCCCCCCTCCACCCCCATCCCCATCCTCATCCACATCCACATCCTCACCCCCACGCGCATCCGCACCCCCATACGCACTCGGTTTTAGGATTGTGACCGGAATTTCACGGCGAATCGGTAACCGACGCGTGGCCGAGCCACGTGTGAACGAAAAAAAAAATAGTTACGTTCCGGGGTCGTAATTGCGGTAGGGGGTAACGCAATGTGTAATCATGTCAAAAACACACACACACACACACACACACACACACACACACACAAACAGTTTATAATACATGTATAGTTTTTTTGTTGTCGTCTTTCAACAGATTTCAGTACCTAAATAATATGATTACTGCTACAGCAGTCGCCGTTTTGTGTTTTACTTAGAATTTCCTTTTCTTTTTCTTTCTCTTTTTTGTTTCTTTTAAGGGGATAAAGTTAATGATGATAAATATTGTAACAAAATTAGGCAAGGATATAAATCAGCCTATCGGCGTTAAATGTTATTATATTATGGTTGTGTTATTCGTTAATAAGAAATGCGTGATAAGAGTTGCGAGAGGTAAGGGTGTGTGTATAATATAAGGTGGTGCAATCGTTGGATACCCCTCGCGGTTAAAGGTTGATATATATTTTTTTCTTCTTCTTTTTGTTGTAAAAATGTTAGAATCTTTTCCTGCTGGGTTTTCAAGAGCATCGCGAACGCGTTGAGAGTATTATATAAATAATTGTAATTATATTATACTTGAAAAAAAAAGTTAGTGTTGTATAATTGATAGAAGTACATACGTAGGTGGTATAATTATGATAGTTAGTCAAGTTTGTACATCGCGGTTGGTGTAGGTATTTGAAGAAAAAAAAACAAAAAAAAAATAACAACGTTGAAATACACATAAACTATACGAGCATATTAAATATAACTATAGACATGTATTGATTATGTAATTATTGTACAGGATATTCTGGAGCGATTTGTAAGCGTTGATGAGTTTATTATATAACAAAAAATTAAAAAAATTATAACTGACGTAATTTGAAATTTTTCATTCCTTCTTCGTTACCAATTTTATTAAATTTCCATCATTTTGACTGATTTTGTTTTCGAGAATTTCAATTAATACACAGGAAATGAAAAAAAAAAATACCAGAATACCCCGTATAACAGGAAATGAGAACGAAACGATGTACATATACGTAATGCGAAATAAAAAATTGCCTTAAAAGCGCGACGTGGGGTTTTAGTCTGACGAGGTGCAATTTCGTCTAGTGCAAGTGTATAAAATTCCCCTAAAATCGACGCTGCAGTATAACAATAACCTCGTATCAAATACGAGGCTTATGTATAATGTGTCTGTACAATTAATTAGTGATAAAAAAAAAGAGAAGAAAAATAAAAATAAAACGACTTTCTATATTTATGGGATATACATTACACGCGTATAACAACTGCAATTCTATTATAGCACGTAATAATTATATGTATACCTATATAATATCAATAAATGTCGCTAATATTATTAATATTATTATTATTATCATTAAATCTACAAATTTGCATGCTTTTCTTCGTTTTGAAATTATATTACGTCATAATGCCCAAAGGTGCGAGAAGTGAGGATGTTGATGTCACACAACTTACACAACAATATTCATGTATACCTGTAACCTGATGAAACAGAATTTACCAATGATACGAGAATCGAATTACAAGGCCATATTGCAATCCCATCATTTCTCTGCTTTCATAATTTGTTACAATAATGAAAGAATGAATCGATAAATTGAAGGCTTTGGATCGATATAGGTATGATTCGAGTTACTTTACACATACCGAGCCTTTCTGAGGAAGCGAAACAGACCCTCTCTCTCCCTCTCCCAGGTATGCCTAACGCAGGCCTGTGGAAGGGGGAGGGTTTGTTTCGCTTCCTCAGAAAGGCTCAGTATATTTTCTTCAGTGCTTGTAGAAAATTATAAATAATTGCTTATATCGTTGGTATACCGTGACACCCTGTAAATAGTATATATTTCATATAAATAATAAAGTATCAAATAATAGCGTCTCTTAATTACGTCTCATTTAGGCAATGCATTATAATAATATTGAAAACAAAAAGCCCGCGAAACAAGCGTACGCTATGTGCCTTGTAGTTTCACTGTGCACGATATTATATGTATAACTATATGTATATTGTAGTGTATGAAACAAAGTGTAATTTTTAACCCTATAATATAATGTAATACAGCTACCTGCCTGGCTAGGGGGGAGGGGAGGGGGAGCGGTACGATGAAAAAATAATACGTAAACAAAACAAAAACAAGCAAAAAAAAACTGTAAGGGTTTAATTGAAAAAAAAATCTCACGTTATTATGATTCAAATTGTAAATATAGATGTAACAAATCGTAAGTTATTATTATTATTATTATTATTATTATTATTATTATTATTATTATTATTATTTG
>JAFFZH010013839.1:0-26576 GCA_018420115.1 Euura saliciscinereae | reverse complement strand
AAAAAAAAACTAATTTGTGATTTCGTATCACAAATTTCAAAATATACAATCTTATCTTTAATAACAATAAAAAAAAAAATTAATAAAAAAAACTGAAAAATAAAATCGATTTATTTAATTACCCGATCCATAACTGTAGATGAAAATTAACCGGAAGTCTGAGGCTTGTGTATCGATTCATTTGTTTTGAGGTAATGAAACAATCCACATATTTCTCCATTCACTCTGCGACTTGATATATACCTAGAAAAATATCTGTATATACTGACAGGTATATGTGTATGAGAGGGTAAATATTTTCACTTTACATCGCGTCGGTGCAATCGTATTGGTATTTATTCAGGCGGCGTTGTTTGACCGTAATCAGGCCGATTCTACGATTCAAAAGTCGTACCTCTATCAACGTCTTTCTTTCTCTCTGTGTGTAGTCGTAAATGATAAAACACAAATCCCTCGCGCTCCAGGACCGGCTACGATAACCGAAGAAAACAATCGACTGCAGGATCAAATGATAAAACGTATAAGCTCGGTGTATGTATGTACCTACATTCCGCATACACTCGTCATACCGATACAATTTTTAATCAGGCGCAGTTATTCAAACTATGAACATTGAAGATGCATCAAAAACTCGTGTTTTTTGCCCCCCTTAACGGGATGGAAGTCACAGTTTTTGGACCGGGGAAATGAACCGGAAAAAAAACTTTCTAGCGGGGAAAAAAAGTCTCGCAACCGTAGTAACGGTGAAATAAACTAAGAAAGTGCTGCCCCTAGCGGCGAACGCCGTTATCATGGTTCTAACCTCACTTTCACTCGTTTTTAATGCATATATGTGGTAGGAAGTAACATGTGTGCCATTTTGCAGAAAAAATGCCTGCTTTCTTCCCTTGGTGCATAATGTACCATTATTTTCCGGGTATTCGGAAGGCATAAGGAAATCAACGCTCCATTCTCTGTTTCACACCGTCTCTAAAGTTACAGGGGGCAACGGAAGTTGTAAAAAAGAACACGACTCTGTGCCGAGTTGATTAAAACAGAACTTAAAAAGGGTGAATCCCTAACGACTGACCAGTATGAATAGAAATGAGCTTTCAGGCAGTTTAAACCGCCTGAAAGCCAACTTCAGACCGTTCATTCGTTGGAAATTCACCCTGTATGGAAGAAAACAAACAAACAAGTGTATAGTACATAGATCCGCGTTATACATCGAGAGAATAGTTTATGTGAGTGGCGACGTAAATCGGCGGTAGTGAATCCTCTGGATGTTCATCTCCTCGTCCGTTCGTTGGGAAGGAAGTATAAGGGTGGATGATAAGGGGTGTGGGGTGTGGTTGTGCCAACGAGTCCTCGGGGGGCCCTTAAGTTAACTGCCAGATCGATGTCCGACCCCCCTGACCCCTGTGGCTTTTCTTCGCCATCCCCGCGACCCTCGGAAGCTCCGCGGCGCGGCGCGTTGCCACCCGCCCACTTTGAAACTAGTTTTTTTTTTCTTCTTACTCTTTTCTCTTTGTTTTTATTTACTCCACACAATATAACTCAGTACTTATATACGTACCTATAGCAGGATTCTCCTGCCGTAGAAGTAAAAAGAATGGGTGATTTAAATTTAGTCTAATTTTGATTCGGTGATGGAATTTTTTTCGAAAGTTGATCGTTAACAGATCTTAGAATTATAGGCGGGGCTCCACTCACGCGGAGGCAGTGTTATGAAATATACGATTCTATCTCGGAGCACGCCGGGATTTATCTCTTTTAGTCCTTCTGACCGCAGCGCGGTTCTCGAACGATTTTGTCACTGACATTTATGTGACAAGATTGTTTAGTCTGTCCAGGGTATGAGAAGGGTTCCGAAGGAAATAAAAACCAGTTAAGTCTGTCCCTTCCTTCTATTTCCAATATCATATATAGAACCTAGAAACTGGTTTCTAAAATCTTTCAACTTCAAAAGTATCATAAAAATTATCTTTTTACGGCACAGGCATCAAAAAGTCACTTTTTAACGATCCAAGTCGCGGTATTAAGTCTTTCTATCGCAACTTTGATGCGCAGTTCGATGTGCGCAGTCCAAATTGGGGCATAAAGTCATTATACCGCAGTTTCTATACGCAGTTCGTGCCTTTTCCGTGAAGAATATTGTATGGGGCGTACGCCTCCGGCTCGCAAACATAACCTTGCCGACAAAACAGTCACTTTACGCGCATGCCACGTGAATAGCTATCATATAATCACAGTAGAGAAAAGAAACAAAATTATATCAGTCCAAGGATGTGATGGATTAATTATTTGAAGAGTGAGATTCGCGGCCATTCGGTTATATGTAGGCTCGTATTCCGCCGCAGCTGTATGGGGCGAGCCTGTACATTATTCTGCGAATATTCATTCGCCCGCAAATGATACCCAACGGATTCATATCCGCGTGCGGTGGTTTCGAACGGTACCAATTATTATTTACCGTATGACTATACACACTCGCGTTCGATGTACGCGTGGGGTAGGTATATAACTATACCAGCTATGTGCGAGATGGTACGGGGATCGAGGAAGGAGAAATGAGAGATGAGATATAGAACCGACGTGATTCACACCCCCTCCGTCCAATTTATGTCGCGTCCTCGTTGAACGTTTCGATATCAACGTTATGCGTGTAAGGGCGCTGCTCTCTGCGCTATTCTCTACGTTTCGTGTCACGCAGCACGCGATGTACAATGACGTCGACTTTTTAGGAGTTTGTGTGCGATTAATTATGCCGCCAGGGGAATTGACCAATTTTGATCGTTGACTTTGATGGAATCTTATAAGGTAAACGCCCTGGTTTCCGAACCCTTCGACCTTTTTTCACTTTATTCTACAATATCACGAGTGGCTGATGAAAAGTACTTATCAAGGAGGAAATTCAAACCATCCGGTGTACGCTATAGTCCAAAATCTACTATAAAAACGCATTAGTGATGACCAAAAGTGACCGCGAAGTTTGTCACGCAGCAAGAGGGGGCCAAATACCGGGTCCTTTCGGTTTTCTGTTTATCTCAGCGTTGCGCTAGTTTCTGACCCTAGATTCACCAGTGACACAACCTCAATAGTTTTTTTTTGTAAAGACGTTCACTTTGTTGAAACAGACACATTCGACTTGGTGAACATGAATATTTGTTGCACTTACAATTAGAGGAACTGTAAGGTCTCATCTGGTAATTATTGGAATGAACGGACTCCAAAGAGTAAACTAGCTGTATATAGCGAGCCGAGTGTCAGAAGCTAGGGTCACACTGGGGTCAGAAACTAGTGACCAGCAATAATTGAGTGTCAGAAACTAGCAGTTGCACTAGAAGATTATTATTAAACTAGGGGCTCCGCCCCTGCGCGCTTCGCGCACCCACCCCGGTCGGCGCTTCGCGCCTCCAGCACTCGGCACTTCGTGCCTCGCTGTTCGGCGCTACGCGCCTCAAAAATTGGTTTTACACCTTGGAATTCCCTTAGGAGTCGAATTTCAAAAAACGCTTCAACTATACTTTCTAGGTATTTGAATGAGCAATAATTTGAAGCCAAAACGAAGTCAATATCTCATCGGGCCGAGGAGATATCCATGAATCCGCGAAAACATGTTTTACCCCTTTTATTTTCCTTCTGGGGCGAATTCCGAAAAATCGCTTTTTAGTGGGTGTTTACGAAGGGAAGGGAACATGTTGTCCAAATTTCAGGTTTCTAGGTCAAGGGCTTTGGGCTGGGCGTTGATGCCACTTGTTCCTTTATAGATATATAGAAGATAGAAGAAGAAGATAGAAGATACAGTCCGCTCTCTGAGTAGTGCCGCTCTGAGTAATGCCGCTTCCCCGCTTTCTCGCTCGAACGCGACCCCCACTACCGGCTCACCTCGAGTTTCGTATTCGACTCTCTGAGTAGTGCCACACACTGGCTCATTGAAAAAGCGTGGCAAACGGAGTGGCACTACTCAGAGAGAGCGAAACGAATTCCGACGACTCGAACGCGCGGTAGTGGTGGGGGTACCTCAGTTCCAGGAAAAATACTCCCCTAACCGCCCATCACCGGCACTACTTAGAGAGCGGACTGTATCTCGAAAACGGTGAGAGATACACAAAAACCGTCGAAATTTTGTGGGTTTCGTAAAGGGTGACCGCCTAAAATGCAAGTATCACTTAGTTTTCATGAATTTTCGGAAAACATTTTTTTTCAACTTTTTTATTTTTATATTCTGGAATTTCGATCGAGATATAGGATACACAGAAACGGTACATTTCGCAGGAGTATAGTCAGATACGAAGCTCGAATCCAAAAATATTGAATTTTCTATTTTAAAATATATTTTAATTTTCTTTTTCGTATATACCTATAGAGCAGCCAAAAACATGTCCACCCGTTTTCATGCCCTGGGGATTGGAATTTGGGAATGTGCTCGAAGTACTCGTTAGGTATTTGAATGAGGAAACGTCTGAAGCAAAGACCAAGTCGATATATCTCATCGGGCTGCGGAGATATCGATGAATCCACGAAAATCATGTTAAACCCCTCTCCACCCCTATAGGGATAATATTATAATATTTCGAAAATCGCTGGAAGTAGTTTTCAGGTATGGAGATGATAAACCGTTCGAAGCAAAGACCGAGTCGATATCTCATCGGGTCGCGGAGATATCGATGAATCCGTAAAAATCAGTTTCAACCCTTTTTTCATCCCTTTAGGGATCGAATTCCAGAAAACGCTTAGAATCCTTTTTAGGTATTGGGATGACTAACGGCTTGAAGTAAAGACCAAGTCGATATCTCATCGGGTCGCAGAGATATCGATGAATCCGTGAAAATTACGTTTAACCCCTTTTCACCCCCTTAGGGGCCGAATTTCGAAAACTGCTCAAAGTACTTTTTAGGTATTTGGATGAGGATCCATTTGAAGCAAACACCAAGATGATATCTCATCTCGTTGCGGAGATATCGATGGATCCGTAGAAATCACGTTTAACCCTTTTCCACTCCTTGTAAAAATCATCTTCAACCATTTTTCAACCCCTTAAAGGCCGAATTTGGAAAAACGCTCGAAGTACTTTCTAGGTATTCGGATGAGGAAACTTTTGATGCAAAAACCAAGTCGATATCTCATCTAGGTGCGGAGATATCGGCGAATCCGTAAAAATCACGTTTAACCCCTTTTCACCCCTTTAAGGGTCGAATTTCGAAAAATCGCTTCTTAGTGGGTGGTTACGTCGCAGAGGGAACATGTTGCTCAAATTTCAAGTTTCTAGGTCAAGGGGATTGGCCTGGGCGTTGATTACACTTGTTCCTTTATATATATAGATTATTCATTAAATTATAGATTGAAAGGATGATCGTTCCTCGCCTAAGGAGTATCAATTCATCCAATGAAACCCATCATCACCGATTACATGTTATTTTCCTTGATTTAGAAGCGAATAACCTTAGCTGAAATCCTTACAATGTCAGAAACCGGAGCGTTTACCTTATGGATTCTTTTTTCTTATTCGTTCCTTCTTTTTCACCGTTTTATATCGCGCGCAGAGCCTTGCTCCAAATATGTTTTATTACCGACCTCAGTCAGCTCCGGTGACGTCAAGCAGCGGCTTATCGTATCTGAAATCGTTTCTTGGTATAAGATATTTCGATAAATTTCATGACAGTCCAAAAAAAAAAAAAATCCGTGAGTCAATTTCAGGTATCACCCTCACAGTTTCGGCCTGGTCATTAAACTATTTTTTTTTTCTGGACACTCAGAAAAGACGTAAAGTTACAACTGCACCCTTGATTAGTATCTGCGATTCGATGTATTGATTTAATTTCTCTAGAAATTTATCTCCCCGTCGATGAAATTTTCATCACGAAGAACGAAAGAGTTGATGATAATTAACGGAGAAAATTCCAGCGTAGGTATAGACCGAAACGTTAATTCTGTTTATCGTCGATTATAAGTGTGTGAAACGTACGTACGTACAGAATTATAGATAATGATCAGAGATCAAAGACAGCGGCAAAATGGCCGCGCCCTGCGGTCATTAAATTCGAAAATGGGAACGAGCCGTGTGTATACACCGGCTATAAAGGATATTTTTAACTCTCCGCTTCATCAATCCGTCGATGCGTTGTTATAAAGTCTCGTTTAATCATTTCAGAGGAAATTATGATTACATTGAATTATTGAATTGAATCGATAATTCGATTCATATAATTGATGATACATAAAATATTGAACTTGTCTTCGGTCTTCAGAAAAACTTGACAAAACCCAGACATACCTACTGGAGTGAAGTTGGGTTCTGACCCACTGAGGGCGTCCCTTTCCTGAAGAAAAAAAAATGAAATAAAAATTGCCACACTTTAAGTAAATTTAAGAGCATTATATGGTTATACCTACTACAAAGTTAACAAAGGAGCGTCGGGATGATCGTATTATCCGAGATTAGTATGCCGTAGCAGAGTACAGACACGCTCAATTGGGGGGCAATTAAAAACGCCGTTTCACTCATCATTTTTCTCTTCAATGGACACACTGTAAGAAATTTCTGTACTAAGTTTCATAAAAATGTATGTGAAGCAATTAACATATACCGTTTGTATATCAAAATTTATCTTATTCAATATTTCAATATTCATATAACAGTTTTGAAAATTCAAAATCATTCGAAAATTTCATAAGCCAAGATTATACTAAATTTTATACACAGAATGTTTTGAAAATTCGGCTGAATACTCATATGATATGAAAATTCATGATGATTCAATTTAAAAATGGTTTCCTCAGCTACAATAATTGCCGAATCGGATCATAAAATATTGCAGAATGAACCAAAAAATGAAAATTTTACGCTTTCATTTGGATGGACTATTGATAACTGACTGAAATACCGCTTCGTCACTGGAAACTAAAAAAGAATCATAGTATGTTTCGAATCTCCATAACAGTTTCATAAATTCAATAGATCCATATCAATATTGAGAAATTGTGAGTCACAAATATGAAATTTCAAGATATTTTATGTTAATTTCATTCCAATCACCAGGATTTGTAAATTCCATTCCTGTTTGTAGAAGAAATTTCGAGATATTTTCAACAGTGCAATAATTTTTGTTGTTGCATACAGAAAAGAGTGAGGTTCCATACAGACACACGGTTCTTCTTCCCAAAATCTGAAACTGGAACGCGTTCTTTCGTCATAACAAGTATAAAGCAGAGGGAGAAGAGGAACCGGTACCTGAGATCCTGCGGAAGATTCGAAGGGATTTCGGGAATTTCTCGGATCCATGGGTGTAGGGTTGATGGACGCGGCTGCACGGTGCCTTCTTTTTTGTGTCCATTCGTGCACCGTTCGTACCCTCTCGCGTACCCGTACATAACGCTCCGCGCGGAGGACAGGGTGCGACCGAAAACGCCAAATAGATACTTTTATGGCGGCAATAAAGACCCGGGGCCAGAGCTCTGCGGAATCGAGTATCGACGCTTCCAAAGGGACTAATCTAAGGATGAAAACTGTAATAAAACGTCCAGTCGCCTTTTATTCCCTATTCTTTTCCATTCCGTTCCATTCCTCCGGCACGTTTCCTCGTATCTCCGAAGGCACACCGTCATCCTCGTCGCCATCCACCACCCACCATCCACCATCCACCTCTTGCCCCAGGACCAGGCGACGCTGCAGGCCGCTTAGTCCCGGGCCGGGATTCCTTTTGAACCTTTTTTTCAACACCACCAACCATTATGGTATCTCCGGGCACAATGCACAAGCATTTTTGGTCCATCGGGATTACCTGACGGTCGGGAGTACTATCGCAAATATACGTCACGATTCGTATGGTACTGAATAATATTTTGTAGCAGTGACTCCATCGTTCGTGTTTTGTACATGCATTCTCATTCAGAATATATATCGGAATAAACGAACCAATTAATTTATTATTGCCCTACTGAGGAGAGTTTCTCAATTCGAGAATCTGTACTGACAGAAATCATAATTTTTCATCGAGTACAAATTCCCTGGGCCCGGGTCTAATTCTTACTCGTTTTTCTGTCGTCTTTTGTATCTCGCTGAGGTTAGTACAAATTTTTAAATCGAGAAACTCTCTTCGGTAGGGCAATAATTAATTAATTGGTTCGTTTAGTCCAATATATTCTGAATGAGAATGAATAATATTTTCTTTGAACAAAAACGCGAAGGAGGCTATATCTTTGGTATATGATCGTTTACAATGTGAAATGCATCAGATACGTACTTGTGACTTTGATGTCACTACAGTCCATTTATATTAGGACTGGCTTTTGTGCAATGCAGTGGTGCGATTTTTTTTTTTTTTTTTTTTTCAAACCGCTGTCATTATATACTTTATGTTTTTAGAATGGCAATAAAAAAAATATTATCCTCGTTGGTACTACATACCTATGCATGGCGACGAAAGCATGGTCACCGCAGTTTACAAATAATATTATTGCCGATGGTTATATACTACGCGATTTATCGCTGTACAAACGATAACACTTTCTCAATGCTTCGGTACGGGATCGAGACAGGTTGAGAGAAGGATAATTTGGTCACATAAATCAGTTACCTATATAAATCGATAATTAATTATGCGCGGTTGATTCATTTTTTTATTTTAATCAGTTGATGTGACCTGATTTGATTGTCTGTGATTATAATGTATCGAATCGACCAACAATTTTTTAATACCGTAGAAGCTGGGTGCGAAATAAAATCAAAATGGCGGGTTTCTGGCGTGTAACAGTATAGCAGGTATATATATACACTCGCCTGCAGGTATCGTTAGTCCTGCCTTCTTCATTGGGGGCTAAGCCAGTGAAACGCCTACTTAATTGGTTTATTCTCATTGATCGCAGACTAGCTGAGCGAAAGATGGATTGAAAAAAAATAGTATTTTGTATCGGGTGGAATACGAAGAATTTAAACGAAGCAATATTGAAAGCGAAAGACGAGCTTTCCTGATAAATCATATGAATTTCTTGAGGAATTGTGCAGTTTTGTTCATTTTTATTGATTTTTCATATCAGATTCAAAAAGATCACTTTCAATTCTTTCTTAGTTCTCGTATTATAAATAAACCTGAAAACGATATAACAAGTTATACAAAAACTTTAGGGGTGCGTAAAAAATGTGTCAAAATAATTGTGTTCCTGCACGATTCTTGAATGAAATTTGAGATTTTTAGAAAAACTATTTACCCACGAATATAGTATACTTTAGGTAAAGGTAAATTGATTATCTGACAATCCATATCCATATCAGAAGCAGATAATATGGCACCGTCGTACTTTAGATTCATTTTGCAAATGCTTCTTTCTGTCAATTTTCTAAACCATGCACGTTCGTAGTTCGCGTTCATTTGCCTACCCGACTGGAACATGTATGAATGTACATATACGAATGTGTGTGATCGCTGATAATACCGTGCCCTCTGCCCCGTTAGCTGACACGTCGGAGATTACATATCACAATTATTATTCAGACGTTCCCATACTATTGACGATCGGTACAGGAAGAATAATCACGGAGCTCCAATAAACTACCCACACGAGAGTATAAGTGGAAAAAAAAAATTGAAAAAGTCTAAAAACTTGTGTTCAGTGTCACATCGACGAAACGTACATACAGGTATACATACCTATACACATATGCGTTAGAGGCGACCGTGTCAGGTGATCTACAATGTGGCACATGTTTCCATAAATGTTACGTAATGTGACAGAGCATATATCGTGCAACTTTTATCGTTATACGCACAATAATTGGTCCCAATATACCACTCTTCGATCGATTCCATTGGAGCTGAAAGTGAAAACTATTTTACACAAGTATACAAATACCGTCTCGATTAATTTAAAAAATTAACAATGAATACAAAATAACGCGGGAATTCGGAACCAACGAAGTTTCCTCTAGTTCGTTAAATCCTCACGATTCTTGAAGTCAGATAATTCGCGTTGCTGTTGAATTGCACAAAGTAAGCATTTTTTTTATTCCACAGTGCATGCGGTGCGCGGTGAGGATAAATTATAAACTCGCCACATTGCAATTGCGGTCAATCTGCACGTGACACGATACTGCGGTCCATCATAAAATCTAATTACAACTGTACACCTGGAAGAAAAAATGCCCGACGGTGGTGGAATTTTGAGCATACTCGAAGTCAACGCTCTGCCCAGTGAACAGTTCGAATGGCTCTTTGGAAACGTCGTGGAACACTGCCCAGAGGCGGCTGGTTGGGTCGCCTCAAAACGTCCCTTCTCTTCCGCGGAAAGTTTGAAAAGCGCTTTTGACGATTATTTGGACAGTCTGAACACGAGTGGTGAGAATATGCAGGCTGCGAACTAGATGAGACCAGGAACTCAATTAATTGACTTCTTCTTCTTCGCCTTTTTCTTTTTCTTCCACTTATTTTTCTTTTCCTTTTTCTTCTAAACAGGAAAAGAGACCGTGCTGACGAGGCACCCGGATCTGGCAGGAAAATTGGCCGAGGAAGGAAAATTGACCGCCGAATCTCAAAATGAGCAAAAAAGTGCGGGTCTCGACGTCATGACGAGGGAGGAGAAGCAAACGTTGGGCAACTTCAATGCGATGTTAGTGAGAAACTGTATCCATTGACTAGAAATCGACGAAGATCTGATCGAATGACGTGGTTTCAATTTCGCAGGTATAAAGAAAAGTTTCAATTTCCATTCGTGATTTGCGCAAGGGAGAATAAAGTTGCGGCCATTCTCAGCGGCATTGAAAACCGACTGAACAATTCTCACGAGGTTGAACTGAACACCGGAATACAAGAGGTGAAGAAAATATGCAGAATCAGATTGCTGGACCTCGTATGGCCTGATTCTCAATGATCTTGATTTTTCAAAGATTATTTTATAATTTTTTACTGGCTCCTGACTTGTATTTCTTTTTTATTTGTTCTCATTGAACAATTTCCTGTATCAACCCTCCAAAAATAATGAATCAAGAATCGTGTTAATTGGAAAAAGAATTTATTAATAAAATCTGGGACATAAGTCGAATGAAATTCCTCAGATTGATTATCGACATTGAGATTAAACGGTACAGATTAATTAAAAGTTAGAGAATCCCCAAGTGTTTCTCTACCACGGCGTGAGGCTGGCACATCTGTTCCCTGAACTCCGCTGTGTTGAAGATATCCTCGAATCTGGCAAAGGAAAAAAGGAACGTGGCGATAAATGACGAAGTTACAGAATCGAGAAACCTCGGCACCTACCCAATCTCCTCGTCTCTACCGAGAATGACGTCCCTCATGATGCCAGAAGAAGGGAGGAACGGGAGTCTCCCAACTTTGTCGGCCGCTTTCAGCTCCATCGCCAGACGCATGGGAGCGTGAAGCCCCTGGGTGTTCCTCAGCATGACCATGTCCATGCGCATCTGATTTTGCACGTACTGTGGAAAGATAGAGCGTAAATAATCGTCGAGATAGTCTCAAATGTACCGATTTAGCTCACAGTATGCTCGGATGCTTGTAGCGGATGCGAGAATCCGAGGTTCGCCCTCGTCGACGACAACCTGTGAAAATAATCGGTAAACATTTAGTTCGAGAAAGAAGAGGGACGGGCGCGAAATTACGATCGACCATGCTTCGAAAGGCCATTATTCCGAACGGAAGTCATGATTCCGAATTAAAAGGTGCTAAAATAAGAATCTTACGCAGTTTTGCTGAATGCTTGCTAGAAATAATCGTGGAAAACATTATTCGGTACTTTTTGATTCGGAATTATGGCCTTTCGGCCGAAGAGCGGAGCAGATTTGCGGACTTTCATCTTACCCAGAAACCAGCGCGTTTGGAACTCCGTGAGTGTCGTCTGGAATGCTGATCGTGTTCAGGGTGGATGGTTTAGGCTTGACGGAAGGTAGTCCAAAACTCTGTGAACGTAAACGAAGGTTTTTAGCCGATAATTTCGGTCCGTTAAATCCTAACCTAACAAAATAATCGATATCAAGTGAATCGAAGGAAATGATAATTACATCGCTTGTGAATACATTTTCAGAATGAGTTTAATCAATCGTGGATTGTTTCGAGGGGAAACATAACCTAAAATAAATATTGCCAATGTCACGATCGACCTGAGTTTCTGTAGAAATTTATGATAAGAGTCAGACCGAGAAGTTTAGACGGTGATAATTGACAATTTTTCTTACCATTTTGAATTATTTTTTGAGTAACTCTTTGTGTAAATAAGTTTGGTAGTCGACTAGACTTCGCCGAACACTTGTATCTGGACTCTGAAGTAAGCCACGATGCGAAGTTGAACGGTAATGGCGTGAAGTTCGTTCGAGTTTCGAGTCTAGCTGTCAGATTGTATCGTTGCGGTCGGTAATGTAGGGAGTGGCGAGTCAGTGATGGTAAAGAAACTCTTATCGATTCGATTCCGCGCGGGTTATTTGAAACGACGTGAAAGGGAGTGAAGCCAGAAGTTCAAAGATGTGTTTCGGGTTAAAAAAGGCTCAAAATAATACGATTATCAGAAAACTTTTTATTGAGGATTTCTTTATTAAATACATTCACCTATCAATATCTGCAAACAGATATCTTCTTAGATATATTATGAACGATTCCACGAGAGCTTTTTTGGGTCTGGGCACTGAATTCAGGTGAATTACTTTCATATTTATGAAAAAATAACAAAAAACTATAGAAAGGTGCCTTTTTGTGGGAAATGATTGTTTCAAACTTCATTTTTGAGTAATTTTTTACTGTACAACAGATTCCTCACGTGAATCTACTTTTCTTTCCATTCTGATATTGGAAAGAAATAGAGATTGCTGAACTCAAGTTCTTCATCGCCGGTATCAATCCCAGCGAAGGGGTTCTTTGGAGGCCTTTTGGGTGCATCGAATCGAATTTTCAGCTTCTATGGATTATATATTGTGGTCTTTTTCTTAGTTTGAATTTTAAAACTTGTGAGAAAAAGTTTGGATCAGCACATGTATCAATTATAGAAAATAGTTTTCAACCGGAACTACATCCTCAATTAAAACAGTTTTCGTGAAGGAGAAACAAAGTGCTTCAGATACACGTGAGAAAGAGAAAATACATATCGATATACTTGGTTTCGTGTATACAGATAATAATTAATAATTAGCGTAATTCGAGATCTGTTAATGACTAATTGTCCTTCAGAACTATGTTTGACCACCTTATTATAATTGTCACGACAAAATTATTTGATAATATCTATTCTTATCGACTAAAGACGTAGAAAAAAAAAAAACTAATGACATTTACGATTATTTCTGTCGTCTTGTTATCGATTCTGAATCTTGCGAACTAAGAATCGCTAATCTATATTACCCTAGTAGCAAAATGAGGTAAGGCTGCATGCAGGCTTACTGAAGATCTCTGCAGATCGCTTCCAGCTATTTCCGCATTTGACTGCGGGGCTGACATCAGAATCTGCAAAATTCAGAATCTTGCGTAAGCCTGCACTCAGACTGAACGAAGATTCTGCTAACCTAACCTCAACCTAACCTCACAAAAGATTCTGTATCGGCTCTGTATTAAGGCTTCGCTCAGAGTCTTTTCACTGCAGGCATTGCTACTAGGGTATTTCGTTTCCTATTTCACCTGATTATTAGACATAACTACGTAACTGGGATTGGTGAAGCTCTTAGTCGTAGGATATTCGATTTTCGGACTTTCGTTATCTTGTGGCAGCATGTCGATCACGTGATCGTCGCGATTCTCAGTCTGTGATTTATTTCCGGAATTATTTCCATTTTTCAAGTTGGAGTAGTGCGGACTTTCGCCGATTCTGCAGTACCCCTCATTTTCGAGTTTCAAATTCTTATCGCTGGAGGGTTTCGTCCCTTGCTGAGTGCCGACGGGTCCCGGGTAGAGATCTACGTCCTCGAGCATCGGTAGAGACTCGGTACAGTTTTCCGAATCCGAGTCGGGCTTTGCGTTGCCGGAAACAAAGTCGAAGTGAGTTTCTGTTAATTTCGGGCTCATGTCGGACGGTCCAGCGTCAGCGGACTTCAGAACTCGACTCATGGGGACGTAACCCGTCGCTGGATCGACTCCCGCATTAGGCACGTTGCAGTAAACATGGTTCGGAGAAGACATCATGGTCAGGTAATCATTCTGTCCATTGTGCAAGGCTATAGCATTCATGTTAGCGTAAGGTGTATTCAGGTCGAAATAACGCTAGAAAATAGAAATACATTTTGTATACATATAGTCATTCTCAGAATGACAATCAAGCTGAATTAGACTTTCATATACATAAAATAGTGAAAAAAGTGTCGAAAATGAGAAAGACTCACAGTTTTAACTTGCTCATTCAAAAGAGTACCAAGTTTCTTAACGAGATCAGGGAACGAGGGGCGCGTAGTAGGTTCTGCTTGCCAACAATCCAGCATAAAATTATATCTGAAACATGAAGATGTAATAATGGCAAATTTTCCTTATTGTCAGAGTTCGAAGATAAAATCGGGTCGTGAAATACTAACATTTCTTCTGTAGCATAGTCTGGTTTTTCCAAGCGATGTCCTTCCATTAGTCTGTCATATTGTCTCTCGGCTTCCATTCCCGGGTACGGAGTACGAGCCAGAGTGAAAAACTCCCACAATACAATTCCGAAAGACCAGACATCCGAATGCGTCGAGAATATTCGATCTCTTATCGATTCGACTGCCATCCATTTTACCGGCAGCGGACCGTCTCCCTTCTTCTTATAGTTGTTGTCCTTGTACATGTTTTTTGCGAGGCCAAAGTCACAAATCTTGACGATGTTGTCCTCGGCGAGGAGAATGTTCCTCGCCGCTAAATCACCGTGTAAAACCTTGAGGTGGGAACATAGAAACATGAAATTATTGGAAGCCACCCCAATTTGACAATGCCAGAGTGAACCAGAGGGGAGATTGGTGGTTCGCCACAGCTGCCATCGAAGCACGTGCAGGATCAAGAAAAGGGAACGCGGAGAGTCTGATTTCCACTCACGTTTCTGGAGCTGAGATACTCCATCCCGCGTGAGACCTGCCAGGCCCAGCAGAGTAAGTCTTGGGTGCAAATCGGCTTCAAGTTCTGATCCTTGTAATCGCCTCGGTAATTCGACCGCCAGCCGGGTTGGACTGAATTATTACTGAGAATACCGCCGTCGGGGAACATGTTTACCTCGCCCTGATGACCTAAATCTGGACGGTAATTAACTAGTTCAACGCTATTATTGCTGTACGATGATTTCACACTGGAACTCGCAGTGTACGATAACACTCTGTCGTAAATTGATCTGTGTAATTGTGGAAAGAGATAAGATCGGTTAGAATACTGTACGAACACGAAAAGAAACAAGTGCCGCATACTTATTCTGGCTCATGATACTCGATCGTGCGTTCAATAGCTCCAGTCCGATATCTTGATCAATTTTCTGAGTAGAAGGATCAATTTGATCGATAAAACTGTTCCGATGACGCTGCAAGTAGTGGTGTAGGTTTCCGAAATGACAGTATTCCACAATGACGAGTAATTCACCTATGGATCAAAGTCTGGGTTTGAAAGACATGGCATTTATTTAACGTTGTAAATCCTTGATATGAAGAATGATACGGAACGCACGTTTGGTGAGGATGTTCTTCGTGCAGGCTCCGAGGAGATTGACCACGTTTATGTGCCGACCGAGATGGATCATGATCTTTAGCTCGCTGGCGAGGGCCTTCATGTAGCTGGGCTCTGCCGTTCGTCGAACCATCTTCACCGCGACGGTGGTCACTTCGTTTTCGACGCAAATGCCTTTGGCTTCCGCCTTCATCACGACTCCGAAGGCACCGCTTCCCAGTTGCTTCCCTGTGAATGAACAAAATTATGCAATCGAAGTCACCGAAGAAATGGAAATGAAGTAACCCACCAAGCTTCAAATTTTCACGTGGGAATTCCACCCTCTTGTCATAGGGCAGCAGCTCGGCTTGGTCGTCGACCCGCAAATCCGGATTCAAAGACTCTACTGCCCCTTCTTCGAAATGAGTCAATCCTGCATCGGCCAATTCTTTCCTTAGTCGCTGAAGGAATGAAGTTTGTGGATGAGTGGCTTGTTTCCCTGGTGATAAGACAGACGGTCGGTACTCACCTTTTCACGGCGTACTTTGAAACCCATGAAAGTAATGACTATGATGATGATTACAATAAGGGTACAAATTATACTGATCGAAGTAACGTTCGCGAAGTGTGAACTTCCTGAAAAATGTCGAAAGTTCGCGTTACTTCCACACCTTTTTATCAAAACTTTATCAAAACTAATGGTCAATCAAGTATTCACCCTCCACTTGGATTCTCATAGACCGTTCAGCCACCCCGAGGCGATTTTCAGCATGACACGAGTATGTTCCACCGTCCGTGAGGTAAAAGTGTTGGATGCGAAGTGATGCGTTTCCATCCGTGAAAGAGTACTGAGAGTTTTCCTCGAGCTGTTCACCGTTCTAGATTATGTGACAAATAAAAACGTCAGGAAAACGCAAAACAGTCATTTGACCGTGAGGAGATGAGAGACTTGTATACAAGATTGGATCCCCTACCATGTACCAGGATATTTTCGGTTTCGGGGCTCCTTTGGCGTAGCAGGCCAACGCTATAGACTGCTTGGGTGTGACAGAGATTGCTGAATCGTTCATATAGAGAGTTTCAGGTATGTCTGGAGGGCTGGCCTCTGCAATGGGGAGAAAACGGATCAATCAGTTTCTGACAATCAGTGGAATACGACATCAGATTTTGACATACATACCCTCTATCTTCAAGTCATATATCTTCTCGTCTGTTTTGTGCGTTTCAGTCTCAGCTATACACGAGTAGTTTCCACGGGCTGACATTTTGACGTCTAGTAACGTGAGTTTTGATACGTATTTTTTATTGACCGTATCGTTGCGGCTTTCGGCCACCGGTAAGGCAGATGATCCTGGAAAAAATGATTCAAAACTCAGTCTAGCTGAAGATTTTCGTCATAAATTTATCCGGACCTGAATAACATACCCGAAGATTCCCATTTCAGTTTATCTTTGTACTTTTCGAGAGAAACATGACACGTCAAAGTCACGTTATCTCCAACTGTGGCGGACGACCGCGGACCGGACAAGCCGAAATAATCATGTGGATCTGTGGAACAGGAAATTTATGATCGGAGTTTAGACCTGGAAGTTGAACAACTGGAATATAGTAATTTGACAAAAGCTCACCAGTAGTGGAAGTCAGGAGTGTGCGGTTGGTGCAATTTTTGTTGCTGCAAGCCGTACACGTCAACTGTCCCGCCGCATTGGTCACTATCTCTACTCTTGACGTCACTTCCGAGATCTCGTCATTTTTTTCGAACAGAGGCTGTTGATTTGGGGAAATCGCTGGGTTAGAATTTCAAACGCTCTTTTAAGGAGAGCTGAATTTGTTCACATTTTCGTCTGGACGTTACTCACCGAAAAATTTCTTTTCTCGTAAGTTTCCGAAGACGCAGATTCAGGGTATTCTACGAAGTTCCAAGTGATCTTTGGGAGTGGTGAGCCTTTCGCGGTACAGGTGAAATTAGCGTGCTGTCCCAGACCGTACTCCTGTGTATCCCTCGTCATTTTAACCACTGGTCGCCCTGTGTAATAGTTACGAGATTATCGGAAAAACTTCAGCTACGACTTCACACCGGGGGGAAATTACGAAGAATAATATCCCACCTTTGACAGCTAATTTGAGAATCTCGGTCTTAGAAAAATTTCCCGTGGAGAGCTTGAGCTTGTAATGACCATTGTGATTGGCGTCCACGTTCGGTATAATGAACAAATGGGTGGATCCATCCTCCGTATGATTGCATGGGTATGAGGGTATCGAGTGCCCCTCCGAATCAAGGATTCTATCTCCGCTTGGATTGAACCTGAATGCGCAGGAAAAAAAGGTATGCCTGTGTTAGGGTGTCGACAAATTTCGCCTAGACATCACTGGTTGAAGGCAAAAGAGCTCTCACCATTCCCATTTCAGATCGTCAGGATCCGCCATGCGGATGATCAATTTCCATTGGATTTTCCTCCCTTCATTAACTTCGATCGAACAATTCTCATTATCGGAGGTCACTTGGATGGGGATTTTGGGATCTGGAAAGATTTCCGACATGAAAAAATGATGAAACAGTCTTCAATGTGGTACAGGCTCCTCATGGATGGTCACTCTCACTTTGTATAACAATATTTTGAGAAACTTCCTTCGTTCTGTTATCAGACAAGTCATGCACCCTGCAGAGATATGAGCCGCCATCAGCCTTGGTAGCATTGACAACAGTCAAGTTTATCATCTGAATTGATTTGTTGCAGTCGGTATGCTCATGGACCACCAATCTTGTTTGCTGAAATTTCATCACGTCGTTCATTTTCTCACAGGTTGGCATAAGATCCGAGGGTAAACTGTCATCGTACGTTGCGTCCACTCACCGGTATCGATGTTGGGGCTTTCCAAGTCAGATTTAGGCTTGGTCCTTCGGTCACCTCAATACTACATTTCAAGGTCAGATTCTTTCCCCAGACAGGGTACCGCAGTGATTTCTCGTCGATCATTGGCTTTGGCAGTTCTAGGACGACTGTGTAAAAAGGTATAATTTCAAATTTGAAACCTCATCCCATTTGGAGTATCGATTCGATTTTTGAGATTCGTCGAATCTCCAGGCCATAGATTAGGGTATCCATTAGAGCATATATTCACCTCTGACGTATAAGCTAAACGATTGGCTGTAATTCGGAAGTCCATCGATTTTGCATTCATAATTTCCTTGTTCCGTTAACGCTACTGTTCCCTTCCAAAATCCAATCTTCGAGTCGTAAGTCCAACCTGCAGGGGGTTCATTTTCCTGTAAATTGTAGGCATTTTATATGATAATTGCACGGTGGCCTTACATCTTGAATTTCCTATCATAATCACTCACCAAGTTGTATACGAGCGACACAGTGTAGTTAGGCGACGTCGTCCGGCATGGTATGACTGCACGACTACCCGGCTCGAAATATAAGGGGTGATCACTACAGCGCTTAATAGCAAATGGTTTCTGGGCTGGAAGTGATACAATGGGATCTCAATACTCATACACTTGTCACGCAATGTCGTTCTTTTTTTTTTGACAAATAAAATATTCAAAATAATTCTGCTCACGATTTTTGACGTAGACGTAAACCCAGGCGATATTCTCGTCCGGATGATGAAACTTCTGCTCATCGTTATCGACGGGTGTACCTTCTTTTGCACAAGCGTACCATCCGGTGTCCGCGGTTGTTGAATTTTTGCGAACGAAAACGGTATGTCGAGTAACCTTGTCTACGTAAGTTTTGCTTTCTGCTTGATTCTGCAAATACAATTAGAGTTATCGCTTCATCTGCAGTTAGGATGAGATACTAGAATACGAATACGTACTACATGTCCATCTATCTTTTCCGGCCAAAACTGGAGCTTGCCTGTGCCTTTACATTCTATTCTCAGCTCGTCTCCCTCTTCGATATAGAGATCATCCGCCCCTTTTGGTGAAGTAATTATACTCGGTTTTTCTGCTAGAACTCCTGTAGAAAAACGATTCGCTCTCTACATTGGTCAGGTATTTAATTTGAAGTTGTTGCTATGAGCGATATACTAATCGCCTTTTTAGACTTTCATACATTTCGAATCTATGCAGGAAAATTAGTGTCGAGGAAGCGAAAGTGATCGTTATGAAATCGGGAAAAATTTTCCCCGCAAGATAACTCTGAGCTTACGTCTCGTTCTTGATAATCTGGCCAAACTAAACCGCAGACACCGGCGTTGGTTCACCGTGGTCAACGAGAACGAATATGACGCAGTTATTATTCTTTGATACTTCCACAAACAGTCAACTTGAGTATGATTCGATTGAGCTCATGTAGGCACGAAACAAGGCATGATTTTAATCAGACGAAACTCGTACTTCTATAAATCAGGGACAGAACATGTACAATGTTGTCTAGAAATAAATCTATTCTCCTGTTACGTGCCAACGAAATTTCATACTATTTCATTATGTTTATGAAAAAATGTACATGCCTCGTGTTTCAACATGATTCTATCATGAAATCAGAAAGTGATAGACATATCACGACATTATTTTTAGCTTTCTTATTAGAGATTCGTCCAGTTTTATCGACATACGACGTGAAATTGCCCAGTGAAACTAAACTTCCCATAGACTGGAGAAAACTGTTGGTATGTCTACCAAATTTTCTTCCATTCACGACGAAAAACCGATTTTCATAGAATCATTAAAGGTCACCGTTCTGTAAGTCAAGTAATTTCGGACAGGACATCGTCGAATTTGAATTCGTCCATGAGTCCAATGTCGTCACTCGTCCGTATTTTCACACACTCTTAGCAGTTCAAACCTGAATTCGGTTAAAAATTTTCTCGAGTATGATAGGTTTCATAAATTTACCTTGATACAATCCCGAAGCAAAAAGGACTAGAACACAGGTGAATGTGAAAAGCCTCATCGCGTTGGTCTAGATGAATCGTTACATGTAGTATAACCGAAAAGAGGGAACTCTGACTCGATTGAGGATCAACACTCAACGTTTCCTCTGCGACTGCTCATTTCCTGCAAGACACGATCACCACCAGACTGCTTGTGAAATGAGCCCCACTCTGCATACGATTCACGCTGGTTGAATAAACTGACACTAAGCTGGTTTCTGTTTTAGAACAAGTTCATATTGACATCGAATTTAAACATTTCGATTCAATTATTCAGTTATAAACTCTGTACGCCTGCAATTCGAGCTAGAATCTTGAATGTATGTACTACCATCGATGAGAAAATTGATATTGGGAGTTCCAGTTGTGAGGCAGAATTAAAGAATCATACTTGCAATTGTAGGGCGAAAAGATCCCATCGCCCATCCCAAAGATACATTCAATGGTGTATCTTGACCTCATTGCGGGCAGTTGACACATTATTTTCAGGAACAACAAGCTCAACGTAGAGTTCTATTCATCCGTAGTTCCACGGAAATGAATAATACGTTGCGTAGACATTGCGTAGTGTATTGTGAAATATCATTTTCCAACATCATATTCTCATAATCAATGAAGAATGAACATGGAGAAATGCTCGTCCATACCTGCGAAACCGTTAATCTACTCACCGAAAAAGTTTATCGTTTCTATCAGATTTTGATACCACTCAGGGTTGCTCAGTGATGCATGTAATGACCCGTATCGATCTGGATACGATATTGATTCATCATTAACGCCTGCTCCGTTATAAAATGAATATACGCACCCATTTACAGTCCTCGATAACAGCAATAAATACTGACCAAAGTGTGCGATTCGATGTAATAAACGCAGATAAAGTGACCTATCGCCAAGATAAACGGTACTGTATAAGAACCAGTCTTGTCTCGGAACAGTTTCAAAGTATAGTCATTTCCAACCCTGCAACTGCTCTTCAGAATGGTCGGAAAGCTCCTGCTGTTGGTAAGCGTTCGCTTCGTGTGAATCGACTTACGGGATAAATATACAAATCTAATAATCATTTTCAAGGTTGCCCTCCACGGATTCTATTTTTGGTGTCTTGGATCCGGTCAGGTGTGTAATTCGCTGGGTTTCATCTGCACCACTTGCGAAAGTTTGCAGTTATGCACCGATAGTGTGCCCACAAGCGCCAATCTGTCCTGTCCTACGGGAACTTACTGCGACTCGACTTCGTCGAGCTACTGCAGTTCGACAGAATGCACGACCGAGCCTCTAGCCTTCTACAACTGCACTTCGACGGTGAGTATCGTGCGATAAGTGATAGATTCTAATCGTGAGTGCGAGATAAACGTAACAAATGTTCCGATTTTCAAATTACAGGGAAGATTCGCCGTGGGTACGAACTGTTCGCAGTACATATTCTGCAGCAATAGCACCACTCTGGGAATCCTCGTTCCGACATTGTACAATTGTCCGACTACCACGCTCTTCGATCCTAGTACCGCGAAATGTGTTCTGCCCACCGCCTACACGTGTCCAGATGATACCACGACCACCACAGTCTCTGCGACGACGGATCCTTGCGTCGGTGGGGGAAGGTTTGCAAACACCACCGACACAACATGCCAATCGTATTACTTCTGTTTTCTGGAAACTGACGGGACCTACACCCTTACGGATTTCACATGTCCGACGACGACGGTTTTTAATCCAGTAACGGCAAAATGCGTTCTTCCCACCGCTTACACGTGTACCAATTGAACATTTCAGATTTTGTGATGGAAATTTTTGATGATGATTAAATTAATCTGCACGCATGACCCAATCGAGTCATTTACTTCCTATTCATACCTCTTTCTGGAGGACAATCGACAACCATACCTTAACTTATATAAGCTTCACAATAGTGATGCTCGTTATTACAAATGATCTAAGCTCAGAAATTAGCGCTTGATGCTAGAGCTCAAATTTAAGACTCCTAATGTAATCTTATCTCACTTGTAGTGGATTGTGTTATTATCATATCATTTCGCCCTAGGTTTTATTCCTGTGGACGCAATCTTGAGCCTACTGTTCGGTAAGGCACTTATATACCATATTTCGAAATCCTCAAGGAAATTTATATCTTTGTTCTCTTATCCCCAATATCACGATTATACGAGCTGTTCTTGTGTGTAATTGATTCTCTAATCGCTCATATTTCTTCACCCATTCACGTGGTTTTTCTCTCCGGAAATGTGTTGCTATGGAAAACCGGGATAAGGTGCCTAGATTTATCGATCAAACAGAGGCGGCGTCGCGAGCTTTTCTTTCAAGAGTGGCGGAAGCTGACCTGTCAATAATTCTGTGGTTCGGTTAATTAGTGAATTAGACAAATTTTCGGTTCTGTAAATAATGCACAGATCCATGTCCGGCCCGCTTCGGGATTTATTCGCGAAGAGTACGACTACGAAGAAGAGGAAAAAACCAGAGGGCTCGAGACCTTCGGTAAGTACAAGTAAAACACCTAAAAAAAACTACTCCTCAAACCGACTCAATTTACACAGACGAAAAAACTGCGAGGTCGATATCGATTCCGTGCCACCACATGGCTGGTCCTGGAGTACATGGAATGGATAAAGGAAGACCCGGTACCCGAAGAGGTCATAGGAATCGACGTCACAAAGAGCGTTAAGATACCGCAGGGCAGGAGGGTGCCCGAGAGGAAGAAGCTCACTCTAAAAGTTGGTTCGTTGGCACGATCGCACCGAGTTTATTCACAGCGATACCGTTTCCAGGACCGGTCCGTACTCCTCACCGATATAACCGGCAGGTCGAAGGAGACGAAAGCCTATCTGGCAGCGCTGATCAGGAACCTGCAGCCGTACAAAAAGTACCCAGAATCTATGTGGGACCAGATAGCGGCCGTTACCGGCTACTCCTACTTCGGACCGGAGAGAGTGCTCGTCCGGCAGGGTCACACCCCTCACGCGCTCTACTACATCGTCAGGGGCGAAGTGATCGTGTCGAAGATCGTCGACGATGCCGTTACAGGTCTGGGAATCCCATTCTAAGGAATGCTGGCTCGATAATCTCGGATGATTTTCACGAACAGGAGACAGAATCCAGAGCGAGATGGGCACGCTCGGGCCTGGAGATACCTTCGGGGAAGTCGCGCTGCTGCACGCCATCCCGCGTTCCGCCACGGTGAAGACGAAAAGTATCGATGAATCTTATCGTCGAAATAGCGATTCGTGTGAGTTATGGTGATGAAACTTATCGTCGCAGCATCCGTCGACCTGCTCACCGTCACTCGTGAGAGCTTCAACGCGGTCTTGAGGCCCTGGCTGACCGAGCAGTGGGAAATATTCAAGGACGCTATGGTCAACTTCAATTACTTCAAGGGGTGGGACGAGGAAACGATGAGAGAATGCTGCATACTGAGCAAAGTCAAGGATTACCAACCAGACGAGGTACGCTTATACGACGGTTGATCGAGTGTCTCGATCGTTTGACGGATGATTCGAAATTGGGCAGGTTTTACTGGGCGATGCTAGAGGCATGGTGAACTACGTGTATTTCATACTTCACGGAAAGTGTCGGGTCATAGAGCACATGGTCGTCCACCAGGAAGTGGTCGCGGACAAGGTTAAATACAAGCTCTACAATCCCGACGATTTCAAGTCGGAACCGTCGACGGAGACTCGGAACAGAGTTCTCGAGGGGGTCGAACAATTTTCCAGGAACGTTTCACAGGTTTTACTCATTGTCGTATCAATCCCTCAATTTTTTTGTTGATCGAATAACATGCCAGTATGATTATCAAAACCTGATGACAGGATACGAAACCCGGTACTGCGAAAGAACTCAAACCAGCAGCTTCGGAGATCGATTATACCCAGTTGATGTTGTCGAAAAGACCGATGAAAGTCGACAGGGAAAGAACCAGCATTTCAACACTGACTCTACAGGATGTGGTCAACGAGTGGCACGAGATTACCGACGTAGCCGCGATGCTTATGAAAGAACCATCCACGATATCCCACCAAACGTACCCGAAGAATGTCAGCACCGTTTTCATGCAAGTCTGTGTATTTTACAGGGGTGCCTGCTTCGGTCTAGGTGAGGCACAGAGAGAAGCTAGAAAACCGGAAGTCCATAATGTAATTTGTTTATTCAATTTTTCAGGAGAGAAGATGTACAATCGTCGAATAGTGTCAATATCCCCTACACGGTGTCTGCTCGTACCTCGATACTGGCTACTGGAGCATAACCGAGCCAATATTTGGGAACGAGTCAAGTTGTTCATGGATTCCAAATATCCAACGACTGAGCAACTCTTTCAGAAATTTGTGAAGAACCGCAGGTGATTATTGATCGATTTTTTCTCGATGCTCTTTCGACGAATTCATTTTCATATTCGTTATTTCATATATAATTCATATTTATTCATTACCCATTTTGGTTTTTGTCTCACATTTCGTGGGCCGGAAGTAGTCAAGTTACTTTGAAATTATCGCAATTGATTATGGTGTGAGGATTGTGGATCTGGTTGGAATTGATGATGAATATGAAATAAGGGTCCCCTGCTGGAAAGAAATCATAAATTCTTATAAAAAAATAAATTGACTGAAAAATTTATGAGAAAACGATGTGGATCTGTCACTGAAAATTCTCATAAAAACTGACAGTAATTTTCTCACACTGTTTTAACAGAGTTTATGAGAGCTCTATGAGAATCAATCAGAAAACGGAAATCAATATTTGAAGACATGTTTCTCTATCAGATTTTATGAGATACACTTGCTATCGCCAACATTTATGAGGATGAATGAGAATGAGGGTAGGTGTTCAATATCAGAATATATAAGTTATTTTGAAAATGGTTTGTACGACTTCTATGATTTTCTATGAGATGTTCCCCCTACCAGCAGAGAATAATATTTTGCGTGCTTTTTTTACTGGAATTTTGTTGTAGTATACGCGTTTCCTCGATGGAAGCACGATTCATAGTAGCGAAACTCTATGATACCGTACGAGGTATTTCCTCATCGGCAGAGTAGGAAATTTCTTGTATTTTTTTTTAAATATAGGAATTCAACAACTTTGTTGATACACCCAAATTATGTCTGAAGGAAATTTCTTGTAGAATCCGATAGTAGATTCTCATAAAATTATACAAATTATTACCTCATCGTCAGACCCTGTTGCGATGGAATTAATTTTTTTTCAATCTCCAGAGTACATGTTTGTAGCACTCTGGATCTGAACGATACACTATTTCTCACGAAGAGATATAGCGTGATCATATTTTTCTTGAATATCAGATATTAGCAATGCGGCACGCGGTCCGACCTAAACCAAATCGCAGTGGCGACTTACTCGCGAGAACACTGCGCCACTGTGTGGTGGCGCGCCGAACTACGTAATTGCTGTAACGCTATAAGTTTCCAGAGGGGATTGGTCGAACTCGGTAAAGTCTTATGAAAACTCATATCCTTAGTTGCCGGGTCACTCGATATAATTACTGAGTCAGAAGCTTATAAGTTTTGAGACTGGATTAGTCACATTGGGGAATACCTTATAAACCCTTACGACAATCGTTTTTATTTTATGAGAAAACGATGTGGATCTGTCACTGGAAATCCTTTCTTTTTATCATACACTCAAGAATTTCGTTTTTTGGAAATCGCTTATAAAACCCCATAGATATTACATGATGTTTCATCACGAAATTCATGATATATAATACTCATTAAAACTCTTAAACTCGAACTTGTTATTGAAAATGGAAAAGCGTATACATTCTCATAAATACATCACTTCATAATTTCCATACAGTTTCTGATTGAAGATATATCAGTTTATACTGACAAAATCTTATACGATGATCTTTTCATTATAAACTCTCATTGACTTCAATTTTTAAATCTATGATAAAACCGCATCGGATTTTCATCGTTATCAATTCTTATAGATATATTGTGAGTATTACCTCATAAATTCTTGAAATCATACAATACTCATACTTTCTTATAAACTGTCGGATGAGGACAATTTTCTGTCTCTCATACATTTTAGTAAAATCATAGATTCTCATTGAAAAAAATGGTAGTTTTCTATGAGATTTTATAATTTTTTTTCAGCAGG
>JAFFZH010013838.1:0-23632 GCA_018420115.1 Euura saliciscinereae | reverse complement strand
CTGAGCCCCCTGCTGCCACCTGGAATAGTTTGTGCACACGCATTATCACAGATAATACATTAATGCAGCATATGTGTTAGTGACGCCGCCATCTTGGTGGCTGAGCCCCCTGCTGACACCTGCAATACTTTCGGGTAACAGACCCAATTATGAATAATGTATCGCGGCATAGGAGAAGAGCAATTGTTTATCGATTGAAATGTTGCGTAGATAGACACTGCAGACAGAGAGAAGATGAAGTGAGGCAATTTATTACAGGCCGCTTCAGACGCGGATTAATCTCGTATGAAAAACGACAAAACGTAAAGCAAAACCAGCCTGACTTATTGTTTCCTCCGAATCTACTTTGGTTGCTATTTTTTTTTTATTTTATATACCGAAACAAAAACGATTTATGTAACTCAGGACAAGATTGATCAAAGGATTTGGAACAAAGCCAACGAATCGTATCGTCCGAGGGCTCAATTCTTTGAGACAGGACATCAAATAGTTCATCTCACCGATTCTTGAGAATTTTTTGTTTCACTCTTTTCAAATTTTCAAAGTGACCTGCTAAAATTTACGAAAACCAGGGAATGCTGAATATTCAACGACTAAATCCTTCCCAGCCTCGGTAATAATGAGTGAATAAAAGTATAAGTGAAAAATTATGGCTTCAAGGTGCTGAAAAGATCGTGTCAGCCATAAAAACCAGTTCATAATTACTCCCGCCCGTTTGATTGCGGACAACATAGTACGAAAAAACGCCCGAAGTGGCGCCACTACCCGATACAGCCACACGACGTTTGGGTTGCATACGATAAGGCGCTTCGTAGCCTCCGCTTAAATTTGAGAAATTATTCCCAAATCAACAAACGATGAAATTGAAAATAAAAAAAATCTGTTGATATGACACAATTGAATGATAATCGATTGCCTTTCTATTCCCAGAAGAGAGAAATAAGAAATTTATTATCTGGTCGGCGACAATAATTTGATGGTCAGTTTTATTACGTATATATATCAGAGACGATCTCCGGTGTTTCAAAGTTTTTATTGAACTACTTTCATTTTTATGCGCATTATTTTACCCCGAAATTTTTTTTTTCTCTCTCCTACGTGGAATATATTTTACGGGAATGGTGATCCGAGGGGGAAATAACTCCTTGAATTGACGTGTCAATAGTCCGTGAATTAATTCGTAATTCACTGAATTAACGAGAATTACTTGAATTACCGAGAATTACCTGAATTAAAAGTAAATTCCTTGGATTGACGAGAATTACCTGAATTAACCGTAAATTACTTGAATTAACAGTGAATTACTTGAATGACTTAAAAAAAATCGAGCGAATTACATTGAATTAAAGTAAATTACTTGAATTAACAGTGAATTACGTGAATTAATGAGAATTATCTGAATTAAAAGTGAATTACTTGAATTAACGAGAATTACCTGAATTAGGGAGAATTACCTGAATTAACAGTTAATTACATCGAATTAACAGTGAATTACTTGAATGACTTGAAAAAAATCGAGCGAATTACATTGAATTAAAGTAAATTACTTGAATTAACAGTGAATCACTTGAAGTAATGAGAATTACCTGAATTGAAAGTGAATTATTTTAATTAACGAGAATTACCTGAATTAACCGTGAATTACTTGAATTGACGAGAATTACCTGAATTAACAGTGAATCACATCAAATTAAGTTGAATTACATTGAATTACTCTGAGTTTTTCTGAATTAAATGAATTATTTTGAATTGAATGAATTATTCTGAATTGAATGAATTATTCTGAATTATTTCAACCCAAGAATTGATGTGTCACTCAAATTTCGAGTTATTTCCCCCTCGTGGTGATCTGTCGGTAATGGCTACACGTCGAATCAAAGAAAACCTATAAACCTGAGTACCTACCCCAAACCATTGGGCTGCGAGTGGGCTGAAAACCGTAAACGAGGCCGTAGTAAGTACATAATAGGCTATAAACTTCATGGGGTCGACCATGAACTACTTTTTTTTCATTTTTTTCCCGTGTCGAATTTTCTTTTACAACCAAACCTCGTCAAATTTGTTTCAATCCAACACAATGATGACCACTGTAGAGAGTGAAAAAAAATCCCTGACTTTTCCTGACCAAATTATAATCTTTCCCTTTTATTCTGTCTTGTTTTGTATCACCATGAAATTTCTTTACTTTTCCCTGACCATTTTTCGGATTCCCTGACTTCTCCATGATTTCCCTGACCATTTTTCGAATTTCCTGACTTTTTCCTGACCAATGGCCACCAGGAACACAGTATTTTGAACCGGATTCTCAAATCCTTAAATTTTTGTAATTACTGTTTCATTTTCAGTTCATTTTTTCCGATAATTACTTGATATTCAAATTAAGATCGTTCAATTTGAAAACGAGAGGTTTTTGATTAGTCGATTAATCAGCAGCTTCAATTATTTGATTTGCTGATTGATCGAATATTCGATATCTCCGATTTTTTTATTAGTTTCGATTATTTGATCAATTATTGATGTCGATTAATCAATCAATCGAAAACGAGAGGTTCTTGATAAGTCGATTAATCAGCAACTTCAATTATTTGATTTGCTGATTGATCGAATATTCGATATCTCCGATTTTTTTTTGTCAGTTTCGATTATTGGATCAATTTTTGACGTCGATTAATCAATCAATCGATTTTTAGATCGACCTAAAACGTCGATCAATCGATCATTCAATTCATCTGAAGCGTCGATTATTCGATAATTCGATTCCTGAATTAATTTCAACCGTAGATTATTCGATTAATCGGGAAAATAATTAATCGAAAATCTCTATGCAGAAGAAAAACGCTGCCGATTAATCGTACAGCGCCACAAAAAAAAAAAATAGTCTCTCAAGGGATTACGAATGTTTTTCTAGGTTTTATTCGAGAATCGAAAACATGATTAATGCCTCAAGATTCACTAATTTATTGAAGCAATTACACCGTTTCTTACGATGTTAAAGATCTTTAGGGACTAAAAAAAGAAATGATAACAAAACTTTTTGCAAAGTTTCATTGAAACTGTGGGATTAGCTAAATACATATCTACGCTAGGTGGGTGGGTTCGACCTCTTTAGTATCCGAAGGCTCTTTCGTGGACGGCTGGAGTAGATTCTTCTGGAACCAGCTGGGCCTCTTTTTCGGCAACTCAACGATTCGCTTATCCTGTTGAAGAAGCAAAGATAAATTTCAGAAATTACCATCATCGGAGAATATCTTATTTTTACAGATCCTCAATCTTCAATCACACCTTCCAATACTCAGCCATCTCCTCTTTCATCTCCCCATCATAGAGAACGACCACGTCTTTCTCGACCGGATTTAAACCCAAATTGGCAACAATAGCGTCCTGCATCTCCTTCGTTTCTAACTTAACTTTGTTGTAACAATTCGCTGTAACCATAACAAAGAATATTTTCATAAATACTATTTAGGATGAGTTATTTTTTATGTGGCACTCGATAAGCCGGATAGTTTATACAATCATCGATCTTAGTTGATTTAATTATTGTTTATATCATGATTTTCTTACGGCATAGGATTCCGGCTTCGCAGTCGTGTCCGCACGTGTTACAGGTCAAGAGGTTTGTCCTGACTCTCAACAGTTTCCAGTGATACTCGGGATTTCCGAATTTTCTCTTCCATCGTTTCTCTACCGTTCTTCTGAACTTTGGTACTCCCCATAGTATACCATTGCCTAATATTTCCTTCAACGAGAGCGGAGCTTTAGGCTCAGGTATTGGCGCAGGCCAGTTCTGACCGGAGCTCGATTCCAAGACGCATAACGCTTCTGAAAATGTTCGATGTTTATTAATTGCACTGTGGCTCATTGTTCAGACATTTTTGTGTTATGAATTACAGTCGTGGTAGAATTGGTCATCAAGTTATACATGATTTCGAAAAAATCCTGCAGTAAGTTGTAACAATAATTGTATCTGTAATGAGAATGAAGGAAATTTAAATGAAACTCAATAGATTGCACATTTCACTTACATACCGGCTGATTTACTCTGCATCGAACAAATTTGAAAAAATAATTCTTTGCGAAATTCTAAGAATACGACTCTGCCGAAATTTCTGAAGCGCCCTAAGTTGTTGAGTGAAAAATCATTCAAGGACAAGTCAATTGGAGGGCTGATACGAGCTTTAAATAGTGCAGGGTTTCTTGTGTGGAATAAGCAGATCCTCCGGCACATTTCTTGATTTGGAAATTAAATTTCTTTATATTCTGCTTCCGATGGACATGTTGTCATGCGCCATGTACCATTTTCTGCCATCCTGGCCCCGCACTCCATAGTTCAAGAGCTCCATAACAGCTGCAACTCTCATAAAACGATAGTGAAACCTGGGCAGCGGAAGATGAAGCGGATTGACAGAGAAGTGAATGACTCCTCGTCGACCTGAAACTCCTGAGCTATGGAGTGCCAGGGCCATGACGTGGTGAGAAGAGGATCGCATTTGCGCTCCAGCGCATTTTACTATGCCGATGGGAGAAAAGGATCAGATTTGGGCTACGGCAAATTTCACTATTCCCCTGGGAGTAGAGCAGCGGATTTGAGCTCCACCGAAATTCACTGTGCCGCTGAGAGTGGATCAGCGGATTTGGGCTCCACCAAAATTCACTGTGTCGCTGAGAGTAAAGAAGCGGATTTGGGCTCCACCGAAATTCACTATCCCCCTGGGAGAAGGGCAGCGGATTTGGGCTCCACCGAAATTCACTGTGTCGCTGAGAGTAGAGGACCGGATTTGGGCTACGGCACATTTCACTATCCCCCTTGGAGAAGGGCATCGGATTTGGGCTACGGCAAATTTCACTGTGTCGCTGAGAGTAGAGCAGCGGATTTGGGCTCCACCGAAATTCACTGTGCCGCTGAGAGTAGAGGATCGGATTTGGGCTACGGCACATTTCACTATCCCCCTTGGAGAAGGGCATCGGATTTGGGCTCCACCGAAATTCACTGTGTCGCTGAGAGTAGAGGACCGGATTTGGGCTCCACCGAAATTCACTGTGCCGCTGAGAGTAGAACAGCGGATTGGGGCTCCACCGAAATTCACTGTGCCGCTGGGAGTAGAGGAGCGGATTTGGGCTCCACCGAAATTCACTATGCCGATAAGAGAAGGGAACCGCATTTCGCCTGTACCGCATGATGATGTGCCGAGGATACTATTAATTACACTTGTGTGTTCAAGAAATACAAGAAACCCGGCAATGTTTAATCTTCGTTTGAGCCCTCTCATCGGTTCACTTGAACAATTTTTCACTCGAAAACTAAGGGTGCCTCAGAAATTTCGTCATGGATTTTCATTCTTAGAACTTCGCGAAAAATCTTTTTCTCGGATTTTCTTATCCCTGGGTCAATTCTAGTCTCGTAAAATAAGATAGTGGATTAATATCGTCTTATTTAATAGCACTAAAGTTCAAAAATTGGTAGCTAGTAGTTCGCGACGTGTTTTTAGGTTACGAAGCCGAAAGATTGAGGTTATGAAATCTCAATTTCGAAAAAGGTAGTGTCTCCGAAATTGATTTTGATAATGAATCTTTTTACTCACGTGGTGGAAATCTTCGGCTCAGTATAGTTGCAATTATATTATCAAATCTTTGCAGTGCGATATTAACGCGGTTTATCAACCTCGCCGCCATCTTTATTGCGTCGCTTTCGGCTGGGATAAAATCAACTATCTAGATCCACAAACCAGAAAAACGCGCGAGATTTGAACATTTGAACAACGCCTTCGTTCCTCTTTTATTTATCCATCGCCTGCTACTTATTTTTATTCAAAATATAATAAAACTGATCAAAGTAGAGCATAAATTCTCTTGACTCCCTTGTTCAGTTCAGTATCTGAAAATGATCCGAACCACAAAAATCAGTGAAAATAATGTCTGTGGTAAATAATGAGCGGAATCTTGCAAGAAACTTGGACGATATTATTCTGCGTTGGAATCGTAGCGATGAACATGTTTCTCCACGTTTATTACACCGACCAGGTCTGTTTGTCACCGAATATGTGTCACGGTCCTCACCCAACCGTCAAAGATAATGCAAGTAACCGCCTTTCTCGATCTTCAATAATAATCATAACAATATACACAGAACATTAACATATTCATACTCGTTATATCATCGCAGAATAAATTCCGCGGTAATATTAGCACCCGCAAAACGTGAGTCGAAAGGCAAATTTCAAACATGAATGCATACCGCGTGTTTCTCCTTATGCGCGCAGGACCGCGCACCTGATCGAAGGCAACCGTATTCACACCTCATGTTCCTAGCATCGGGTGTAAGTACGGTTGCCTGCGATCAGGCGATCATTTTCTAGTTTTTAGCTTTGCGTACCGCTTTTTTTTCAATTTCTAACGCTTTTCCTAATCATCCCCATCAAATATACTAGTTTGCAGTTTTTCCTACTGCTTTCTAGAATTTTCTATCGATTTTTTCCCCTTCATTTCGTCACAAAAGATGAATGTACGAAAGTATACTAAGTAGTGGTAACATTGACGGTCTCTTTTATTAATAATATTCGATACTTTCACGGTATTCGATACGGTGTTATTTTGGATTTGAAAACAGTTTATATCTATGTATATGTGATATACACATGCGTTAGTGATATGAGACCAAATAAAATAGTATTTTCATATAAAATTCAAATCTACCGCCTTTTTTGTGGATCTTTCGCTTTTTTCAAGAAGGTCACTGCCGCTTTCTACGGACCCTCAGACCTCGTTTCCATCGCGCGGCGTCCGTCAAACGCCCAATGAGACCATAGTTTAAGGAAACCTATGCGAACCGTCCCGTCGATGCTTTTGTTTATTTTTATTTCAATTTTTAATTCGCTGTTGAACCGCGACGCCGGGGCGCTGTACTTTTTTCGAACGACCAGAACCACCGTTTAAAAAAAAAAGGTTGTCAGTAGTCAGAGTGTAGGAGTAGAGAAGGGATAGTAGAGTTCGATGCGCGGCTGAAGTGCTACGTGACTGATATTAATATCCCAATCAAACATGTGGCAGTCGGTGTTCGCGTATTCCCTGATAATTTTGTGCTCAGTTATATCTCAAAGTCAGGGTTCATTCGACGAAGATGAAGCCTGCTACTCTTACGCTGGCGGCACCGTTTATCCAACCGGTACTAAACACGCTGGTCACCAGTTGCAGACCACTAAAGCAGTCAGTGAGTTCCATTATCGCCGGGTTTTAACCCACATTGCGACGATAAACATAAACAACAGATATTTATCGTTACATCGTCACTTACTTTACTTATTACCTTTATCATTATTTACCAATAGCGATTCCTGCTTCCCAGTTTTATCACTATTTTTATCGAATAGAATAGAATTTCAATTTTTTTAAAATTTCTTTCAGTAAAATTTAAAAACTCGTTATTTATTTGTAATTTTTTTTTTTTAGATCGTATATTTTTATATTTCAGCGATCTCAAAAAAAAATGTAATAAACTTGATTAATTATTCCTAATTTTTGAAACACCATCTAAAAACTCTATAATCAAAGTTTTTATAGTCGTTCGTTTATTCACTCAATAAAAAACCTTGAATACACTCACCTAAATTTCGAATAAGGACGATAGCGTGCGATCATTAAATCGACAACGTCTCATAGTTGATGGACTGGATTTGTATCATTGTCACCTTCTTATCTAATCTAAGATTGAATTAGGGAGTCGGCAGTGATTTGAATCGTCCTACTTTAATCCGCACCGTTTAAGAGCGTAGAATTTTATTCTACTCACTCCTTACTTCGTTACAGTCGGAAGACAGGCGCCTTTCTGGGAAGGAACAGCCGTGATAAACGGAGAATTCAAGGAAGTCAAACTGAGCGACTACAAGGGGAAATATTTAGTATTTTTCTTCTATCCACTAGATTTGTGAGTCGAAGTTGATAGCGACGAGACGGTATCAAGGCGGTATCTAAATCGGTCTCAATTCTCTTATTCAGCACTTTCGTCTGTCCGACTGAGATCCTCGCCTTCTCCGACCGACTTGCAGAGTTCAAAAAACTAAACACCGAGGTCATCGCAGCGTCGGTTGACTCACAGTTCACTCATTTAGCCTGGATTAATACACCGAGGAAGGAGGGAGGGCTGGATAAAATAAAGATCCCACTGCTGTCCGATCTCACGCACAAAATATCAAAGGACTATGGAGTTTATCTGGAAGATCTTGGCCACACTTTGAGGTGAAGAACAGACTAAACGAGATCACCAATGTTTGGCCCCGAAGAAATTGATTTGTCTACATTTTTCTTTCTTCGCATTAAGTGTACCAATTTCGGTATATTGGCCAATTTTCAGCCCAATAGGACGTGCCGTTCACGAGGACTGCGATATTCAATTTTTCGGACTGAATTTGAATGCGAATTTTTATCTTGTCTTCAGCGTCGTGATAAAAATGTGAAAAAACACGTTTTTCGTGTAAAAAACTCTCAGCTTTCAGAATAGAATTTTTATTTTTTATCAACTCAGCTGGATCCAGGTCAAAAACACGTTCTTCGACAAAAGAACAGCGGTTTTTCACGTGCCTAAATATTTTATCATTCTTTTCTGAAAGCTGAGATTTTTCCAGTAAGGAACCCTCGGAGTCAGATGGCTACGTGGAAGCGTGTGAATTGATAAAGAGCGTTCAATGAAATTCACTGTTGGAAGTGAACGGAATATCTTTATTTGTGTGCGAGCACGTAGCCATCCCACTCTGAAAGTTTCGGTTTCCTACTGGAAAAATCTCAGCTTCGACAATGAGAAAAAAATTAAAAAAGAATGATAAAATATTGAAGCGCATGAAAAGTCGCAGTTTATTGTAAAAAAACGTGTGTTTGAGGTGGATCCAGCGGATTTAATCAAAAATAAAAAATGTATTCGGAAAGCTGAGAGTCTTTCACATTAAAAACGTACTTTTTATCACATTTTTGTCGTGACGTTGAAGACACGATAAAAATTCTAATTCAAATTTTGTCCAAAAATTTGATCTTGGTGGAATGCCGATATATAAGAATATATGGTGGATGAAAACAGGATCTTGTTTTGATATTTTCTTTTCTTTTTTTTATGTAAAAATGCGAATAATATATAAAGTCGAATAATAATCTGAATATTTACAGAGCTCTCTTTATAATCGATGGCAAAGGAACGCTGCGACAAATCACCATGAACGATCTTCCGGTTGGTCGGTCGGTCGATGAGACTTTGAGACTGGTACAGGCTTTCCAATACACCGATGAACACGGCGAGGTCTGTCCGGCCGGATGGAAACCGGGACAAGATACTGTAAGACGAAAATTCAACAGTTAATCTACTCCCAACGTTTGAATTCGAGTCTGGAGAATTTTCACAGCAGTTTTTAAACACGATAACTTTATTCTGTTTCAGATCATACCAAACCCGGTGGACAAGAAAAAATTCTTTGCCAAAAATCTCGTGTGATAAATGATCAGACTCGTTTATACTTTTGAGTTATTTTTTTTTACTTCATTCAAATAAAGAAAATTAACTTTTATAAAATGTATCACATTCGAGAGTCTAAAATGAGCGGCTATTCGCTTCCACTTCGTGGATTCGCTTTTACGATTTTCGGGGTGAATAGCCCCTCGGTTTTAGTTTTTTAATCGGGTGCGATATTATTACCTAAGCTCGTCGCTCAGTTCGTCTTTCCCCGCTTCGGACTTGAGAGTGTGATGAGTTTAACTCTGCGTGGAGTTTTAGCCGATACGACATTAGGAACGATTGTTTTTGGCGGAGTTTTCTTAACTTCGCTCGGAACTCCCATGGTGCTATCTTCTTTATACACGAGTTGTATGTCTTCGGTTTCTTCGAGAAGCGCGGCGTCCGTATCCGCCGGATTCTGGTCTCCGACGGTTTCCTTCTTTTCATCCGTCTCATTATCCGCCGCCTTCTCAAAATCCGATGCATTTTTGCACTTTGTAATATCGATGTCCATCGCGTCGGTATCCAGCTCAAGGAACACGTCCTTCTCAGCATTCGTATCTTCCGCAGCGTTCGCCTTATTCTTTTCCGATCGAACTTTCTTCGGGGTTTTGGCTTCTTGGATTCCCTTTATACTCGTCGATCCTTTGTACACCGTTCCCAACTCTCCTTCCTGGAAATATACTATCGAACAGTATCCGTCGGTCGATGAAACGACCAAAAGACGTCCGTCGGAAGACCTGAAACGAAATAATTGTATCAATAATTTTGTGACGTGAAGTAGAATCGAGTTCGTCGGTCTCCCAACTCACCAAGCAACGTCGGTCAGTCTCGTATAATGAATGTTCGATATTATAGCGATCGGAGATATTTGTTGGGTGTCGTAAATGAGCACCGAACTTTGCGTAGCGACTGCGAACACTATTCTGTAAGGCAGTGATATCATGGAAGTAGGACCGTCGTCTCTGAGCTCAAAATACACCGGGCAGCAGCGCGCGGCTATCGTTGACTGATCCAAAGACGGAAGGACGATTATGGGTCTGAAAAATAGTGTAAAGATTGAAGAAAAACATGAATTTTGATAAACCCCGAGTAATTTGAGATACACACTCTTTGATATTGTGCCGAGAGAATATGATCGTGGCGTTGGACAGTTTCTCCGAGGATTCCTGTGGCTCCACGATTCCGGATGGAGCGACGATGAACAAGCCGTCGGGTGAGAAAGTCAGGCGTCTGAAGAACGATTGGAAAGTATCGTCGTAGAATAATCGTACGGTTTTTCCCTTCAACGGGTGATCGGCGGGGGTGGGAATCCTCGCTTTACTAACACGCTGAACTGTTTTCTTCGTGTTTATGTCGATGAGGCGGCATTGTCTGCGAATAGGATGAAAAAGAGTCAGAAATAGAGTCCCCAGAGTCGAAACGACTGCATTTTCACCTGTCCGTGCTCAAAGTGCAGACGTATTGATTAGCCGGGTCCCAAGAAACCCCTTGAACGAATCCTTTGTGGTCAGCCAATATGCCAGCGCTCCGTCCTTTCTGAACGTCCCACAGGATCGCGGTGTTGTCGACGGACCCTGAGACCAAGAAATTCGAATCTGGAGACCAGCTGAGGTCGTAAACATCCTCGACGTGACCTCGAAGGACTTTCCACAAGTTCCACTGTTCTTTGTTCAGGTTTACGTCCTCGCCTAGAGGCGGAGGCTCGGACTCGCTTCTTTCTTTCCATAGTATTATCGCAGACTCTGTGTACAGGAAAGGCAAGAATATAGTATTTTTATTGCTAAAAACGAATTACATCATATTATTGGATTTTTATTTCGAAAAATATTGATGTTTATTCGCAGAAAAATCTACGATGGAGTGTGAAATGGATAGAAACTCTAATATATCATTGAATTATGTTCGAATTGTGCGCCGTTTAATACAAATAATTGAATGATTGAATATTTTCTCTCACCGTCGTCTCCTGAGGCAAGAATATCACCCGATGGGGAGAATCTCACGACGTTTACCGCTTTTTGATGACGAGTTAGATCCGCAGCAAATTCTACGACCGTTGCTCCGAGCTCGTTTACCGTTAGATGCCAAATCTGCAAGGAATAAATTTAGACATGAGAAATTTTTGTCCGTTCAAGCGATTTGATCGATGTTTATAAATCAGAGAAGCAGAAAAATTTACTTTTACTGACAGATAAAATTTCATCGTGTAGCCGCGATGTCCTTAAAAGCGATAAATTAGTCGTGTTGATTATAGTTTAGTTTCTAATAAAAAAAAAAATTAGATTTCTGTATTTTAGAAAAATTCGGACTCCTTGGAATTCATTAAATTAAAAAAAAAGAGGGAATAATAGATCGTGATGGAAACTAAAACTACTGTTTTTTTTTAATTATATTTAAGGATAATTGTGACGTTTTGCTTACAAGAACGTGTGAATCCGCGCCACCGGTTGCTAGACGCCAGAAATCTTTTCCGTCAGAAGTTTTGTTTACCCCAGGTTTGAGATCGATGCTTAAAACAGGATCGCGGTTATGCCACGATATTTCAGGGATTGTACACTTCATTGTTTATTAGTTTATTAATATATATATAGAGACGAAATATTGTCACAACAATGATGACAGGTTCTCTTGTTCAGACTGACAATCTCTCCTTTTCTTTTTCTCTTCTCTTCCAGCAGTTTTTTAACCGACATAACCTGTTTTCGTACAGAGTAAATAGCAGAAAAATTTTCGCGCTAAAACATCTCGTCTCGTTCTCCACGGATCGAAAAATCGAAAGAAACGTGAAGAACGTTGAGAAAATGACCGGAAGTTTTACGTTGTTTATCTAAACTAGTCACAGATGTCGCCTCGGTAGTTTTTTTCATTCAAATTTCAGATAAAATTACAGTAGAACCTCGTATACTCGACCTTCAGCTATTTCACACACTCGGATATTCGACCAAGCTCTGCCTCAGCTATTTAAACTCCCTTGACTCTGTCCAAGAAGGAATTACTCATCACCATGCCCACTCTAACTATGGTGACACGATTAGTTTTTAATTGGAAGCAGCCCCTATTTTCGACAAATAGCTGAAGTAGCCCGGTCCCGAGCCGGTCAAATATCCGAGGTTTTACTGTATATCGAACCACTATTAGGCTGATTGAGCTTGCCATGAACCTTTCTTTATATTGTTGGAACCCGTAGCTGAATAGAGAAAAGACTATTGTATGTCCGAATTCAGTATTGAGAACCATATTTGAAAACTATATCCTGTTTCGATGGTACTCAATGATAAATTTGGACATCCAATAGTATTTTTCGATAGGGGATAAAAAGTAGAAATAGTATATTTAGATACAAGTGCGAAAGTTGTTTTGAGACTCATGACTTTCGCACTTGTATCGAACAAAATTTTTCATCACAAACGCAGGTAAAGTCCGATCACACGCACGCTTGCGTGCGTAAAATCGAACTTTACGCACGGCGTGCGAAAAATTCTTTATCGTCATTGTATGGTTTGAATACAATATATTGTCAATTCAAAGTTCAGTAATGTTCGCGGAACCGGTCTCTCTTTCGTGCCACGCCATGACGTCACTGTTCAGTATAACAAGCTGTCGATACGGTGGGTCATTCAAATATGGCGGTGAAATTGTGAATAAGGAAGCTTCCTTAGCTTAAATCCAAAGAGGATAGGTCCCATAACGGGACCAATAGACAAGTAATAAATACATGATTCCATTTAAAAAACCAAAGTTGACCTTCATATCACCTCAACGCCTCCACTTGCAAGAAAGCCAATGTCACCAGAAGCTGACCCCCTCGTAACCCTGCAACTTTAGTCTCACTAGATGGCGCTCGCGGCGGTGGCTACGCGGACCTTCCACTCTACCTCAACCTCATCCTCTTTGGTTTAGAGTAATAAATCTGTTTACTGGGCAACGGGAGCCGTGTGTGTCTTTAATAATTAATAAAATATTGATAAACTACCGCTCAATAGTGTGTTTTTATTCGATTTAATTTCACCCCTCTGTTAATAATCAATCCACAGTCAAAATGCCGCGGATTATGATAAAGGGTGGTGTCTGGAGGAACACAGAAGTAAGTCACTATTTTCTAACCTAAATACTGCCCGCTCTCTGCCGTCGACCCGGTTCACAAAATAAAACGCCGATTAGATTAAATACGATAAATCAACCTAGTCCGACTCATTCTAACAACTCCCAAAAAATTATGACTAATTTCGAACTCGACAAGCATGAAAAAAAATCCAATACTATAATATACAAATCACCGAGAACCTCTTCACACGTCCGAAATACAAAAGACAGCTTTTTATGGCCTATAATTTTTACTTTTATTACTCGGTGACTGAAAACCCGATTTTATTGCTACTATCCCACTTCTTTTAAAATGAGATAAATTTGAACCACAAACGAAACGATGAAGATTTCAAATCAAATTTTACCAACGTCTTCAAACGTAGTAGAATTATCTTAATTATCAATGAACGAACGATGCATAAATGAAATGATTCACGATTGAAGAATGATGGGAACAACGATTGAGAATTACTGATTAAGATATTGTCGATTTGCATTATCTTCATTCATAATCGAAACACGAGGAGAAGTTTGCTGCATAATTATGGTAAAACGATGCTAACATATTCGTTGAATTTAAGGATGAAATTCTGAAAGCGGCTGTGATGAAATATGGAAAGAACCAATGGTCCCGTATCGCGTCTCTGCTGCACAGAAAATCTGCAAAACAGTGCAAAGCCAGATGGTTCGAGTGGCTCGATCCGAGTATAAAAAAGACAGAATGGAGTCGAGAGGAAGACGAGAAGCTTTTGCATCTGGCAAAACTTATGCCTACACAGTGGCGTACGATCGCTCCGATCATCGGACGTACCGCTGCGCAATGCTTGGAACGATACGAGTATCTGCTGTAAGCGTTGTCCAAAATCAATTTCTGATACTGAATTCAAGTTCTGATAATCGTGACTAATTCATTCTTATACACAGAGATCAAGCTCAGAAAAAAGAGGAAGGCGAAGACGCCGCTGATGATCCGAGAAAATTAAAACCGGGGGAAATAGACCCAAATCCAGAGACAAAACCGGCTCGTCCGGACCCCAAGGACATGGACGAGGACGGTAATTGTCAGGATCGCTGATACATTACTTTCAAACGCCTAAAGGACATTTTTAATCTTGTTTCCAGAGCTTGAAATGCTGTCGGAGGCTCGTGCCAGACTGGCCAACACGCAGGGAAAGAAGGCGAAGCGCAAGGCGCGAGAGAAGCAGTTGGAAGAAGCTCGCAGATTAGCTGCTCTTCAGAAACGAAGAGAACTGCGTGCCGCCGGGATCACAGTTTCCCAAAAGCATAAACGAAAACGTGGAGTCAATTACAACTCCGAAATACCGTTCGAAAAGAGACCTGCCTTGGGATTTTACGATACTTCCATCGAGCACATCGACCCCTTGGCCGCAGATTTCTCAAGAATGAGACAGCAGCATCTGGACGGGGACCTTAGGCAAGAAAAAGAGGAGGTATTCGGTCCGCCTTAATTTCCCCAGGCTCCTTTTGAACAATCTGCTTCACGATCCGCAATAATAATTACAGATGGAGCGACGCAAGGACAAGCAGAAGCTGAAACAAAGGAAGGAGAACGATATCCCAATGGGGATGCTCAACAATCAAGAGCCGGTGAAGAAAAGAAGCAAACTTGTCTTGCCGGAGCCTCAGATATCAGATCAGGAACTGCAGCAAGTTGTGAAGCTCGGCAGAGCTTCAGAGGTGCCTATTATTTCCCCTTTCCTTCCGACGAGATTCATCCACGAACTAAAATTTTACAAATCAATCCCTGATTAGGTGGCTCGGGAAGTCGCGACTGAGAGCGGAGTCACTTTGTCCGATAGTTTGCTGGCTGATTATTCCCTGACTCCGAATGCAACGGCTACGCCTCGCACACCCGCTGCTACGGACAGGATTCTGCAAGAGGCACAAAACGTCATGGCTCTGACGCACGTAGACACGCCCCTCAAAGGTGATCATTTCGTCGATGATTTAGATCGCAGTCCCTGATTCTGTATCTTTTCACAGGAGGCTTGAATACCCCGCTTCACAGTTCGGATTTCACTAGCGTACTCCCAGCCAGCAGCCTAGTCGCTACGCCAAACACTGTTTTGGCTACTCCGTTCCGTTCCCAACGCACCGACGGAACTCCTACGAATTCTTTTAATACTCCAACATCGGCGCGGAGCCAGGGTGGAGCCCTGATGCCGACGCCGGTGCGCGATAAGCTCAGCATCAATCCTGACGAGGCTTTGGAGGGGTCGGAGACACCTGCTCTCAACAAACAGGTCAGAAGGGCGATTCCGCCTTCGAAAGATCGTCTCCAATTCGTTATTGATCGCATCTTTTACAGGTGAAGGAACAACTGCGCGCTGGTTTGAGCACTCTACCGACACCTCGAAACGATTATGAGATCGTAGTCCCCGAAGGAGAAGGCGAAGCTGACAAAGGCGACGAATTTTCAGACAATATAGTCGAGGATCAAGCCGACATTGACGCAAGAATTCAACAGGAGATAATTGAGCAGAGTAAGCCTAGCGCAGTGCTTGTCTTGTAATCGAGCTCGAAATCGTAGAATTATTGATCAATTCAACGATTTTAATTTGATTCCTTGATACTTTCAGAGAAAAGAGATCTGGCACAGAGATCCCAAGTCATTCAACGAGACATGCCGAGACCTGTGGACGTCAATATGAACATCTTGAGACCATTGATGGACACTCCGCTGACCGATTTGCAAAGGGTACTCAGAACGAGATCAATTGCTAGGAAAAACTCAAATAATCGTTTCATGTGATAGAAGGAACTCTATCTCCTGAAAAAATCAGGAATTCTTTGAATTCTGAGGACATTTTATAGTTTTTCCACTGGAAAACCCTAGAATTTTCAGGATATTTTTTTTATCCTGATCTTATTTCAAATTTTTTCTGTTTGTTTCTGAATTTGCATCACTGAAGGTTGAAACTTCATGTCACGAGACACTTTTATACTTCACAAAGATCTAGTTTGTGGCTTGGGAGTTCCCCTTAATACGTAAACTCTGATATTAACGAATCTATAATCCTAATTGATCGAACACCGGTTCCAGGCTGAAGAATTGATCAAACGAGAGATGATCACGATGCTGCAATACGATGCGTTGCAGAATCCAATGCCAGCTGTAACGAAACGAGGAGCAACATCCTCGATTGTACAAGCTAACGCATTTCTCGAACAGTATCCTTACGTCGATTATAACCCGGAGGACCTCACAGAAGTGAGTATATCCGGAATCTATCGTTAAACGTTTTACTCATCAGAGAAAATCGATCTCTTAGAGTCAATTTACGATTTTTTAATAGAGTAAGATAAAAAAAAGACGGTAAACAATGAAAAAAGACCAATTTGGACAATGAATTGTTGTTGAATTTCATATTCGAACTTTTAGGAGCCTAAAATTTCTCGTTTTTATAAGCTTTTCAACTTTTTCAAAGGCGAAGAAGCTTCTGGACCAGGAAATGAGTGTCGTTAGGGAAGGAATGGCGCACGGAGATCTCAGCTTGGACGCCTATACCACAGTCTGGGAGGAATGTCTTTCCCAGGTCCGTTTATCAAGAAATCTTCTTCAGTTAGGTCGTAGACCGAATAATTAAACACATCGTTTCAATATTTTTTCAGGTACTGTACTTAGAGAATCAAAAACGTTACACGAGGGCGACGTTAGCCTCTAAGAAGGACAGAGTGGAAGCCTGCGAAAGAAAGTTAGAAGAAAATCGCATTCATATGACCGGGGAAGCGAAACGCGCTGCAAAAATGGAAAAGAAGCTGAAGATATTGACTGGGGGATATCAGGTGGGTTGATTCCATGCCGCTGATCGAGGAGAAGCCGATCGCTTATCGAGATCCGTTTTTAATTATTGTTCTTAAATTTATTACAGACACGAGCTCAAGGATTGACGAAGCAGATGCACGATCTGTGGGAACAGATCGAACAGGCTCACCTAGAACTTTCGACATTCAAATTTCTCCAAGCGCAAGAAGAGGCTGCGGTACCGAGGCGATTAAACGCCCTTATGGAGGACGTCACCAGGCAGACAGAACGAGAACGTACCCTTCAAGGAAAATTCGCCGAGCTTCAGGAACAGTTGCAACAGCTACAAGTGCAATAACGGCAGTTCGAAGGCTGATGATGATGAGGATAAGGCAGAGAATCGTCACTTTTGCACTTTGTATAATTGGAGCCTTTTTTTCCTCTTTTTTCTTATATCGGGTTTCGATCACAGTACAATTCGGTGAAAGTGTTCACATAGGCTTCTATCGCTGAGCATTGCCGCTTTTGTATTTTTTACCAACGTACCTCTAGGTCCTCAAGGATGCAAATTAACGAGAGATACATTCTCGACTATTACCTATACCAAACAGGAGTTTCTAATTGACAGTAAGATTAACTAATCTAGCAGCAGGATTATCAACAATTTAACGTGATTTTTTTGTCTTTATTCCTTTTTATTTTTCTTCAATGATAATTGGATAACTTTTTTTTGTTCTCAAGTTGCATAAATATGGTGAAGCTCAGAGAAACAATCAATTATAATTTCAATTTCAAGAAGCATAAAAGGAAGTATGATAAATAATAATAGCTTCTGAAATGAGTCCGTATAGTTTTTGCTGCGATTAGAGTATATCATTATTTCAAATAGACATAAGTACGTTCATATGATTTAGAATTGAAAGAATATAAATGAATTGAATTGAAAATTGAATAAACGGATTTATTTTTCCTCAATTGAGGATTTTCTCAAAGAACGATAGAGTGACCACTAGGTAAGCGCTAGTGTCGAATCTAGGGAATATTTGAATTTCGAGTTTCAATAGCACAAAATCTAATGTATATCTGAGTTTTTAACGAATACCATCGAAATAATTGCATCGAACTCTACGATTCCTAACAATATCAACAATAAACACGACAAAAAGTGTTTTGTTTGTCCCTACCGGCGACACTAGCGCTTACCTAGCGGCAAGCCTGGAACTGCGATTGAGAAAATGGTCAATTCTCTCGTTATTTGCACAAGATTTAAAAAAAAAAGCTACCTAATTCTAATAACGTTAAATAATTACGATTTATCAGTTGAGACACATAGTTGAAATAAAAGTATGGTATCACTCCAACTGATTGTATACAGATGAAAAAAAAACCATTTTATGAAAAAAGAATGACAAATAAATTAATGTTTATTCGATTTACCAAATTGTGGAATGTATCTCAATCTTTTTGTTTTTATGGTCCCTTATCTCAACATTATTCTTATTGACAAAGAAGCAAAGTTTAAAAAAAAAGTGTCTTATGCAAGACGCTAAAGTGTTCTAAAAAAATCGAATAAATCAGCTCAATGCTTTCCCTTTTTTCTCATCTCGATTCTGTTCTGGCAGAGTAAGTTTCAAAACCCTTATATCATGGCTGGAATATATTGGGTCTTGTTCTGACAATAATATCGGAGTTATTTTGAATCTCTTTTTAATCGCCTCAACGAATTGACTCCAGACTGGTTTCTGGTTCGGGGTGTCCCTCTCTTCCTGCGAAAGTAGCGCGTATGTCTCTTCCGTAGCACCGCAGAGTCTCTCCAGAGTGTCCAGCAGAGGTTCTATAGACTGGAACAAATTCAATGAGTTTAGTCAAAGAAATTTTGCGTATCGATCGATAGCTTGCAGCCTTAATACCTCCGTGTAATAAACACAATCCGCCAGAACTACGATATCCGGCTTGAAATCTATCGTCGCTTCCTTGCTCCAGGATAGTTCCTCCGCTCTTGCAGAGCCACCGGAGCCTTTCCAGTGCTCTTCGTTCATCTCGATGTTTTTTTTCAACGCTGGCAGCACGTTAGGAAGGTCCGTTAAAACCACTTCGGCGCTGAAATTGATAATAATTGAATAAAAATTGATAGAAGTATGGATATGATGTTTATACCCGAGACACGCGGCAGCCATTCCGACGCAGCCGAGTCCTGCGCCAAGTTCCAGTACTTTTTTACCGGCTAGCCAGTCCCGTCCCAGTCTGTCGTCTCTGGATAATATATCGAGGTATTTGGCCAACACGATTGAAGCGTCCCACACGACGCAACTAACGTCGCCCACTTCTTTTTGATATAACGTCAGAGTTACTTTTCGATTTTCTAATTCTAATTCTCGTGTATAAACGTCGGTTTCTATTGCACTTGCCATTGCGATGCGGTATTGCGGTGTCTGTGGTCGTCTGCCGAAAAAACGGGTCTTAGGTTAGGTTGAGCAAACACTCGGAATATCACTCACGAGGAAATAATCGTATTCGCAATATTAGTAATGCATGAATTCTCTGGGCGGATAATTCGAAGCATGTAGAAAGCACGTGGTCGTGATATTATGACACAAGGGTAACCCTAACCTAACATCAAAGGAAGCGGCAGTATTTTGACGCCCACCGAAATACTGCCGTAGCCTGATTGGTCGTTGATCACGTGGTTCATTGGAGCAGCAGACGATATGCGTTGGCGACTAGATCACAACCAATGAGCCCACGGCAATATTTGCAATAATGCTGCGCGTCAAAATATTGCCAATGAAAATTCAGTCTGCGGACCGTAGTTTGGTAACCAATTGGACATCGAGTTGAAAAGAATGAACCAATTGGCAACGCGAACCGCGGACTGAGTAGCTTTACGAACGCTCAGCTCTGTCTAGGCACACAGCGACATGATTGGTCGGATCCAAGAGAAAGGACCCAATGCCCTCGGTATGATAAGACCAAAAAATGAAGCATTGAACCGAGAAACGACGCCAAAATGGTGGGAATTCAAACTGATGTGTCTGTCGCAAGTGTTGTCAAATTGTCTATAATACTATAATCGTCGAACGAAATGGTGAGTTGCGTAGTTTGTTCGGAGCGACCGGATAAAAAATCGAAAAGGAGTTTCCACGTGTATGTATACATGTATCATACTCAATACTTCTCACTGAAAATATGTGGTTATGTACATAGGTACAAAGGTTAGGTTATGTCAGATTAATAATTTTTTTTTCTACAACAGATTTCCGTTCAAAAAACGACCCGATAATGCGGATAGATGGGTAGAATGGGTGCGCACACTAAAGAATCCCAATTGGACTCCAACCAAAAGAAGCATCATATGCTCGGATCACTTCACAGCCAGCAACTTTAATAATTCTACGTTTCGCGTAGAGCTCAATGGCGATAGCGTGCCAACAATCATTAGCCCCAGTGACGGAAAAATTGGTGAGGGTTATCCTAAAGTGATAAATACATCAATGGATAACTTGAAACATTTTTTTTTTTCATTAAAAGACGTATATTTGTAGGTTCTTCGCAAAACTACAATAAAAATGATTCCATTTCAATGCCTGAATCCGTCACTACTGGCTGCACATCTGAACTAACGGCATGTAGCGCACTAGGTGATTATGGAAGGATATCTCATTGGATATCTTCACACAGATGTCATCTGCTGAAAACAAAAAAAATTAATGTTGAATGGTTTCAGAAGTTAAGGCATCTCGAAGGAAGTCTGAATCGCATGAAATCAATACACTAAGTACTACGAATAAGCGCTGTGGGAAGATTGGTATTTCAACACCTGATCCAAGTCCGAGCAACGTTGATGAACCAGTTACCGAGGTTTTCAGCGCACCAGGTGAATATTGAAATAAAATCCATCATCTAGCTCTAAATTTTGTGTCTTACCGATATTAATCAACATCCATTTATTAATTTGTACAGCAACCATAGAAATGAGGACCATTATAAATATTACATATGTATATGTATTGAATTTCATCTATGAGCATTATTTGTTACGAATTTAACAGTATTCGTTTTGACTGCAGAAAAAAAACTTCCATCAGAGTCGAATGATAAATGTGACGTTACACCCGGAAGTTCGGCATCTAGTCCTCTTGATAAGTGCAGTGCGGGTCGCCGACGTTCGCTATTCCTTCACGATCATAACTACGAAAATAGCCCTACAGCCTGCAGGAGACAAGTTTTCAAACTAAAGGAGAATTTGCAGAAAGCCCGCGCAATAAATAAAGCGCAGGAGCGTAAAATCAAGAGACTGAAAAAGCGGGTGGAATCGTTGAAAGCATTGGTAAGGATACTACCGAAAGAACGTCCCGTTTGCAAAGATGGGCTGGATGAAATATTCTTGCGATGTTGTTCATGGTAAATTTGCCTTGAATATTTATTGTAACAAGAATTCCTCATTTTCAGATACCTTTTGGCCAGGGCTTGGATACCAGATCGTGTGATATAAAATCGCGCAAAAAGCAGAAATTGTGAATCCTACATCGATACTCATTCGAAGACAGTAACGTGATTCCTTTAATTATTGAGTTCACACATTTGTTTTATTTAATTGTATTGACGAATAATATATTTACTTATTCTTAATTATCAATGGGTTAACTATGTTAACCGATTCGGGCTGCACACAGTTGCATGGCAACTCTGCAGAGGTCGTTAATAATGTACCTTTTCTTGTAAACCTGAATTAATAATAAACAAATAATAAAATGTCGAGTACCTGTATTTCTTTCATACATGGTGTTCATGTTTCTTCACGTGTTTACAGCACTGTTTCGCTTCTTTTCATAGCAAAATTCTATAGACAGGCCCCGAAAACAGGCCATAAAGCACAATAGTTTTCAAATTACGCGCCGCTTTTTCGTAACAAAAATGGCCGCCGCAGACCTTCTTAGCGGTACGCTCGGTGGTCCCAGCGGCAGCTTTCCAACAAGACGGAAAAAAAACAGACACGCTCACATACACAGGGACATGATTGGTCGGATCTAGGAGAAAGGACCAATGGTATTACGGCCTCTCATCGTGTTTCTCTTGTTGAAAAGCATACCTTTTGACGACTCGGGATTCATTGTTTGAATTCGCATGCTTGTGTAGACCTCCTCTAGAGGCTGCGCGAGTCGGTCGATATCTAAGTCCATTCTACACGATGCAAAAACTCGTACAAGATCTCCACCAGCGTATACTTGGCACAATTTAAATGCCAGTGGCACTGATATATATACTAACTGGATGGAGGATAGCCCATGCTACGATACGGTTGGCCGAGTGCCGCTTAGAAGGCCCTTGGCGGCCATCTTTTCGGACAAAAAGCGGCGCGGAAATTCCAAAAATTGGCATTATCGTTCATTTTCAACTTTTCAGTTGTAACGAATATAACCAAACTTGTAGAGAATTGAATTTACAACAATTTTGGTTACCATCTTTTTTCCAAAAATCGATATTTCTGGAATTAAACCTTGTTGGGACTGATCGTGCGACTCCGCTAGTTTGACAAGCGCCCGCCCGACGGCAGCACGTGACGGTCCCAGTCTCGTATCGTAGCAGACACCTTCGGGACCAAAAGTCTTGTCTGAAAAAATTGAAAATCGGGCATAGCTTACGTGTGAAAACTCTTGTTCGATTCTTTGCTGCTGCGATTCGAACAAATTACGCACGCTCCCATTTTCACTGTAATTTCAACACCATACTATGTGACGCGATTTTTGTCAATCAAACTGCGCCGAAATCGCAGCCGATCAAGCAAATTGAAATCCCGCCATTTTTGTCCGATAAAATGGCGGCGCTCCTCGGTTCAATTCGGAATCACATCCGAGGGCCGATCAGCCATCCAGTTAGTATATATATCAGTGGCCAGTGGCGAATCACTGCGTTTTTGTGCCAAGTATACGCTGGTTGGAGATCTTGTACGAGTTTTTGCATCGATTTGCGGCCAACTTCACTTTCCTTGGGCTGTTTACACTTTAGGAATTCACTCTGTACAGAGTTCAGTCTAGTGATGGCGATATTTTCCAATTGTATCGATATTTCGTATCGATACGTATTGATGGTCAAAGTATCGATACACACAAAATATCGGTAGCAAAGTATCGATACCGATAATATCGATACTCCTTATACAAATAAAAACAAACAATGAAAATTAACTTTTTATTTGAATGAGACTTTTATAACAAAGTTATATAATATTATTATCTAAATATTTTTCTTTTTAAGGTGAAATGAAAGTCACGTGACCTCGATATGATTTACACTTGGAATTTTCA
>JAFFZH010013836.1:1426-12256 GCA_018420115.1 Euura saliciscinereae | reverse complement strand
CCAAGCGGTCACAATAACTCAGATTCCACCCGCTTCGCATGTATGAAAAGACGCGTTTTCAAGGGGGGTAGGACGAAAACAGAATTTCAATGAGGCTTTCATAAATTGATCTGTTTCTTTAGCCTCCAGTTAGGCAAACGTATTTGATACTCAACATTTGATCCCAGTTCAATTGTACCACCAGTTTAGTACTGCTAAACTATAGGATCCTGAATATTTTGACTTTTTATCTTATTTCCAACATCAATTAAAATATGATGATTTCTTAAACTATATACTTTCAATGTGTTCTGGTAATTGCCATTGAATCGTAATTTCACTTTCTTAGAAAAATCTTCAAAATCATAAATCCCTTGCCAGTCTAGCTGAACCGAAGCAGCGGAAGAGACTATTGGTGAGTGTCATCGACAGTATCACCTGACACGAAAATGCTGAATATATTTATTCACTAATTTTGGTGAATCTATTCGCAGGCCACTTCTTAGCAGCTATCGCGGAGCGGAATATTCGGAGCCGCTTGTGCTAATCTGAAGAACTTTTTGTGGAAGAACGTAAATCATCTGCTGGACTAGAGACTACCACTTTCTTCCAGCACGTCTTCCAATTGATTACTGAATATGTATATATCAGTGAGAATAATGTAAGGCTGCATAAGATTGTGAGCAATAAAAATCAATTTCGAAAATATTCATTGGCTGTATCGTATAAATTTTCCATTCCCCAACACAGATTCCGAATACAAAATAATGAAGACATTCAGAGGCCCTTATAAAAACGATTACTTTTTCCTTCCGAGTCACGTGACATGTGAAAAGGTTTTTTTATTTGCAACACCTGCATGAAAAGTTTGATTCCGTTCGTTCCGTTCATCGATTTGGATGAAATTTGCATGGCATACCGTTCTTATTCCGAGGCTGTGCCAATAATGTTTCCAAACGTCGCTCGCTAACCATGTTTAAATACAAAATACCGTGAGGAATATTACGATACAGATATACAGAATTAGTCACTGATTATCCGAAAATAGTGATTCGAAAACCGAAAGACGTTCAGAATGATATCCAAACGAGAAGAGTCGGTGCCTCCCCCGTGCACCCCTTCCATGGTTAAAGACATGACGTGATTTTTCCGCTCAAAATTGGGTCACCTTATGGCATCAACGGGCCTCCGATAATCTTCAGTCATTTCGTATCTAGATACGGTATAGAGGACATTTCAAATACGGGATCCGTTTACCCCGATCGTCGAGTCTGATTCATATTGTATTGACGCAAGTACTTGAATCGTTAATTCGTGATCACTTCCGAATATTCAATAAAGTTTCATCATCGCCTGTACCTTATCGATACAGTTGTGCATCGTGGACTACGAATACCTAAATTCAAATATTATTTTGTTCAGAGGTGGATGCCTAATTGGCGTTCACATCACCCAAATTTAACAAAAATTTCTTGATGTTTATCATTCTTTGACACATTTTGTGCATTTTTGTATGCCATGAAACAAATAAAGCTTCTAAAAAAAAGTAGCGTCTCTGCTTCCGAATCCGACTGTCGTCGGTTCGATCCCAGCCCGGGTTCAACTTTTTTTTCTCCTACCATCGTAAAATATCATCATGTAACAAATCATATGATAATTTATGAAATTAAGTATGCATTTTACACACAAAAAATATACCCGTGTAAGAAATCACATGATAAATCATATGAACAATCAGGTAATAAATGTGAACCTGAAATCTTCCATAAGAGCATACGATTTATCACATGATTAATTACCTACTTTTTCAGTAGGGAAGCGCAAAAAACGCGATTTTGGTGGCAAAAGGTCGTATAAGTTTTTTTATTTCACTCCGTGCGTAAAGCGCGACTTTACCCGCGTTTGTGATATAAAATTTTGTTCGATACATGTGCGAAAGTTTTTTTTCTACTCGTGAGATTGTCATCCTCGCTTTGCTCGGGCGACAAACCTCCCACTCGTGCCAAAACAAACCTTCCGCACTTGTATCGAAATATACTAATACGCGGCGCGGGGCTGAAACCTCGCGATCGCGCACTCGCCTGTAGACTGGCGTGCAGCCATCTCCACACTCGCTTGCATTCGCTCGGTTTCGCCCCTTGCCACGTAATCTACTTAAAAAAACATTCGCACGGAAGAGCTAAGGATTGAAGAATAGCTGGATTGAGGAAAAAACTGTGTCACTATATCGATGTGTGCGTTGTATCTAATTTCGTTTGGCTGTATGTAGTTCATTGAATTCGTAAAATTGGAATAAAAATCTACAGATCTTGCATGTAACGCAAGCAGCTGATGCATTGAAAATGTCCTTCGTTATCTTAGTTTTCGTGCATTTGTTCATCTGAATCTGTGAATCTCCATGCTGCACTATTATTATTGCCATCTATGATTACACTACGAATCATCATTTGCACCGTGAAATCTACATTACCGAAATGTCCCTGAATCAAACCATAGACCTATCTCACACGATGCAACTAGGCGATCACAGTACATGCATTATACTCTACACCCTACATATCTAAGTATATAGTGAGAGCGAGGATCTTGATCTGTAGGGTGTAGAGTATAATGATTGTACTGTGATCGCCTAGTTGCTTCGTGTGAGATAGGTCTATGGTTTGATTCATAATTACATAATTGTGATATTGGCGTTGAGAATTAGTAGGGTGTAGGATGTGGATTTCAGGAAGGAAGAACTAACGATTGGATTGGATTGGATATGTAGGTTTGTATTCGAATGTATAACTTCGTCTGCATGCGTAATGAGAGAGAATTGAACGTAAGCTAAGTATAAGTTAGTAAGATTATGTCTGATGATGGAAATAAAATAATGTCGTGTTGGAATCAATAGGTTTGTCAGTCTATCAAGTAAGGTCTGGTCTAAATCAGTCACGGTTTTGTGGCTCGTGAGCTAATTTTAATTTGTTCAGCATAAACGATCTTTTCATTTATTTATTTATTTTTCTGTTTAGTTAACTTTTTTATTTATTATCCGTAAATTGTAAAGAGGGTGTAGTATCGTCGACAGGAAATCGATGTCAGTTTGAGGCGGTTTCGGATGGGTGCTGAGGTGGATAAGTGTGAGGTTTGAGGTTTTCGTAGATTCCGTATTTTTGTTCATGTGTACATTCGTTGCTCAACACAGAAGTTTTATCTGTAGATTGAATGACGTACGTTTGATGAATTGTCATCTTCGTGGTTCAAGTGTGTGTCTCGGTATTCTTTAGTAGTCTCTGAGCAAGCTGGGATATCAGGTGTTAGGCTAAGGTCGGTGACTGGTGTACGAGAGTATCCGTGTCTGATTTTGCACGGTGAAGGAGATTCGCGGACAGTCGTGTGAGAAGAACGTGATATCTTGGACGACGGAGGTCTTGCACATGGATCAGGGTGACTTATGGGAGGAGGTGAGGATTCAGATGACGATCCTTCTGTATTTAAATCTGGAGGGCGCGGAGGAGGTAGTTTGATATAACTTTTCGGTACGTCATCTTGTTTCGCGGCAGAACGGTCAGAATCATCTTTAAGCTCAGGTTTGATTGCTTGGAATCTCTTATCGTGCATCTGTTCGCGTGTTACCTTACAGTCAGCTGCTATGCCAGGCGAGGCTATGCAGTCAGGGGAGATGCAAAGAGCCGAGTTATCTTTTTGTTCGGTTGATTCCGCGTTCATTTCGTTAGTAATAGAGTCAGCTGTTGGAAGCAGGTCGCCTGAATGTACATATAATAATTAAGAATTGCCCATACACTCGAACTCCCTCTAGTTGACCGTCCGCTAGTTGACCGCACTGGCTTTCCGCTATTTGACGGGCTCTACCCCCACTCTCTGTAGCATTCCCCATAAAATTCAGTGCGATCCAGTGGTTGTGTATATGAAACAGCCGCGCGGCGGCGCCACTTGCCGGCGCTGTACATCGCGCTCTCACTCGCACCCGTTGTCAATGTCTGCTCTCACTCACACCTTGGGGAGAGGAGAGGCAGCGCGCGGCGACATTTAACACCACGGGGTGGGGGCCCCTACTTTCGTCAACTAGCGGAAATAGCTCGGTCCCAACTCGGTCAACTAGAGGGAGTTCGAGTGTATTGTACGGTGATTGGTTGTTGTGTCGTTGTTGTGGCTTAAATTCGTGGTTAAAGGAATGATGGTTTTGTTAGTGGTTGAAGGACTTTTCATTACTGTGGTTGTTGTGATAAGAACCAGAATTTTGAGAGTTGCGGTATAACTCTGAGGATTCCGTCTCACAGTGGGACGAGAAGCCGAATTCGTCCCCAAAAATCCGAAAAGTGAATTTTGGATTCGGGGAATTTTGACCCTCGGGTGTGGTAGAGAAATGATTGGTGCATTCAAACCTCGAAGGGTATGGTCGTCCGTTCCATACCTGGCTCGATACATTAGTACAAAGTCAGCCTTCGTTGAGAGTGCCCGCGGCGAGTGAAAACGTGAGGAAAAACAGTGAACTTCAAAGATCAATAACTCGAAAGTTATTTAAGCGATTTAGATTTTTCAAAATGGATTCTACTCCTGGAGGTATGTAGAAAATATTTCTGTATGACTTAAATTGAAAAGTCACGTTCATATGCTTGAAATACGACCATGTTTGGTACCCTGTGAAAACGATATAATTTTCGAGACTTATACTTTCAAATGGACAAAAAGTAGGGAACCGAAGGAGACTGGACTTTGATTCAAGTCTTAGGTTCTAGATCAGTCTTTCAACTATCGAAAACGTTTTAGATCATCTGCTACTTTTAGCTACCTAGCGTAGTTTTTTAGTTAGCGTGAGCGAGTACGCAGCCTTCTACCACGCGCGCGGCCCCGGCTGGCGCGGCGACCGGCTGACGAGCGTCCGGGTCTGCCAGGTGTTCAATACGTACAATGGGGAACTTATACCGCTTTTTAACGTGTATAGGGTGTCCGTAACAAAGTAGTACCTACGGTTATTCTAGAGTCACACTGTTCATGATGATTTTTATTTGTGATTTGGTTGAGGAAAAAAATAAATTTCAGAAAGAATTCAGTTTGTCCAATGAGTTCGATCGTACTTTATTAATTATAGTTTACGTTGAATATTGTCACTTTTTAATTTTCTGTGGCTTTATTACAGGGTCTAGTACCGACGACAATTTACTGTACACCCGGAAGGAGGCCTTCGTTATGGTGAAAGGGAATTTCAATGAAACATGCAACGATTTGGTGGAACACCTTTTAGCCAAAATTTCGAAGAAGAGTAGAATTGTAGAATTGTTGATCCCACCTACAATAACGAGTCAATCTATAGTAGAAACGGATTCTGAATTTGACGACGATGATTCGGATGAGGAAATTGTATTCCACACTTAAAAATAAAAAGTCTTTATTCCTGTATATGCATATTACTAAACAGTTCCCACCACTTTGTTTTTAAGATTTTTGACTTTCGATTCGTAACCAGCGACCCCAAAAACCCCCGAGTACCGACTTTCACTCGAATCCATTAGGTTTTTGAAGAAACTCGTTACCGTTTTTGGTCCGCCATTTTGTTTTTGAGATTTTTGACTTCGGATTCGTAATCAGCGACCCCAAAAACCACCGAGTACCGACTTTCACCCGAATTCATTGGGTTTTTGATTTTTTGGTACAAATTCGGCTTCTCGTCCCACTGTGCGTCTGTTACAGTTTTCGTATCTATGTCCTTGGCGATTGCAAAATGTACAGAATCGATCGTTACGTTGTCTTGTTCTGCATTCTTCTATAGAATAACCATTTCGTTTGCAATAAGTGCAAAATAATTGTGAGTCGTGATGCGACGATGACCTTGAATGATCGTTTGAGTGATATCTACTTGATTATTTTGTTTCTGAACTCGATTGGTTTCTCAATTGCAATCTTTCTCGTACTACCTTTTCTGCGCAGACTGCTATATCAATCGCTGCTTTTAACGTTTGTGGATTTTCGCTAACTACTCTAAGTTCCGTCTCCTCCGCTAAGCCTTTCATGAATGAAGTAACCGAGTTTTGTTCAAGGTGTTTGATTGATATTGCCACATCTCCTGGGGTTTCGTAAGTTTCGATTACTTCTTGGGCTGAGCGTACGAGCTCCTCTATTCCATTGCCGTATTCTAATGCACTTTCGTTTCGTCCTTGACACGCTTTAGCTATTGCCATTTCTAAATGTGATAATCGCTGCTTTGGTGCAAAAGCTCTTTTTAAATCTGCGAAGATTGCGGATACTGACACAGCTCGGTTCTCTGAGAGAGCCGCTTCTGCATCTCCGTCAATTTTTGAACGTACTAAAGCTGTGAAGGGTATCAAATCTTGTGGTTTGATTAGTTGTTTAGCATTTTCTACTTTTGATATTAAAGATTTTACTGAGACATTTGATCCGTTATAAGTTGGGATCATGCCGGCAACAGTTTTCAGTGACAAGTACCTACGAAGCGCTTTCCTCTGAATCAGGCATTTTGCTTTAAAAATTAATTACAACTAATTAAATCTGTATTAAATTCTATGATTTTTGTGAAACTTACAAATTGAGCACTGTGATTACCGCGAAAAGGTCATGCATAACTCTGGTCAGGGTAGATTTCTTCGAGATAAGGGCTTTGGGCGGTTGGGCGGTTGGGCGATGATCGGCGATGGTCAAAGCAACTGACGGCTGCACGGCTGCTGGATACAGGCGGGCTCGCAATCAGCGTCCGGTTGATATTCCTCCTTATCTGCTGCTCGTCTGGCTCAGGTTTCTCACAGGGTCTTGTGCGGTGGTCACTGTTTATTTGTTTCTAGTGCGACTATAGTCTTTATGTTCCAATTCGTATTTGCAGCTTTCGCCGACTATCAGCACTTTGGTTCCCCGAATTACTGATTTAATTAATTATCGCTTTCTGTCTATTTTTATTTTGTTTATTGATTTCACGTGATTTCACGTGATTTCACTTATATATTTTGCTCTTGATGATTAATTATGTTTTCGTTATCTCATTTATTGATAGAGATTGATAGTTTTAATGATTGCCGTCCCTTCGTCTGATGTGTCGCGACCCTGTTAAAAATTGTGGATAGAATTTCGTTAGAAACGGATAGAAGGTTCGATCCTACCCGTATCTTATGTGTTTTTGAACCTGCAATCGCAGATAGGGACGTATAGAATCATTCTGTAATCTATCAGCATATGCCTGCACCAGCGGATACGGGATAGAAATCGTATCCGCATCTGTGTGTTTCTATACGCAGCTTGTTGTGACATGAACAGAAATGCCATCTGTCTCTACCTGGTTGTAGAACAAAGTGAAGAACTGCTTTCGGCCACTGAATAATCACCACCTCCTTGGATATAATGAGAGTATGATAAAATCTCCTTTTCAATGGGGGTTGAAAAAGTTTGTATTTCAGGTCACGCGCGTTTACTCTTCTTTTTTTAATTTTTTCTACCACTCTTCACTCGAATTGCATCGCCAGTTTGGAATAAGAAACTTCTAGCAAAGTGGAATTCAGTGTTTTGGTATCGCGTAGGTAGGTATCTGTATATGTAGGTAGTATACCTACAGTATACCAAGAGTGCAGAGTGTGATTGGAGGCATGTGCCTAGGTACCTCATACCATAAGGACTAGAGTTATTTTGCCTCTCCAGGACGACTTAAAAACTGCTTAACTTTGCATAATTCGTTTTAAATCTTCCCGCCCCGCCCAACCGGCTTGCTGCCTCCGCTCTCTAGCTCGCGGGACCCACCCAACCGTTGTTTCCATAAGACTAGAAACCCACGCGATATAAGAACTAAAACACAAGTAGGTATAGAAAATCAGAGAAGAACAAACAACAACAAAAAATCAACAGTTCGAGAGAAAAATTCCGATCGATTGATTTTCTAATCGTTCAAAGTTGCGGTATGAAGTCTTTGTTCCTCAACTTTGATGCGCAGTTCGAAGTGCGCATGTCAAAGTTGCGGAATCAAGTCTTTATACCGCAGGTTACCCCCTCTCTACTACCTTTTACGGCAGCTCCTATACGCAGTTCGTGCGGAACTCAACTGGCGTCAAAGTGACTATTAATGCCTTTTCCGTAAAAAATATGGTATGAAGCGCGCGCAGAAAGTAACTGTTCAGCAAGGTGACGTTTTTAGTACTCGCCGTTGCTTTACAAGGCTCGCCTTCGGCTCGCAGGTAAAACCAACGGCTCGTACGAAAAACATAACCTTGCCGAATAAACAGTTACTCTCTGCGCATGCCACATAAATATCTATTCATAGCTTCCAGACTTTCCTGAACCAATCAAACTGCCTGAAAGCGAATTTCTCAATCCTAGCCAACTTCAGACTGTTCATCGGTGTGAAAATTCACCCCGTAGATATGCATGGATGATTGCATACAATTTTTAAGCAACGTTTTACAGGCTGACGATAGAGTAGCTGTCTGAAGTTGGCTCTCAGAGCTTTCAGACAATTGGATTTCAGTTCTGAACCCTGTCCGAAAGATTTTTTTCTCGATTCTAGACAACTTCAGACGGTTCTTCCTGATGATTCGTCCCTTGTTCTGATGATAAAAAAATGTACAAAAATAATCCCAACCAGAATCATTAGGAGCTCAAACAGACGGTTCACATATGATTAATTATATATTCTTCAAAAATACCCACCAACAAAAATTCGTCTTTCACAAAAAGTCTTTCCTCCAAAATACCTTCCAACAGAATCCGTCTTTCAAAACGTTCTTTCTATAAAAGATTGGAAATCAGATACAACTACCAAGTACAAGAAATAAGAATGAAATTCCACCAACTGGCGTTGCGCTCGCTCACTCGATTGGTTTTTCGAATAATTTGTGATGTCAAAAAAATTTGGGGGAAAATTTTGAAAAAAAAATTAGGGAGTGGTACTTGGCGGGCCATCATAGCAATATATAAGAATGTCAGGTAAACATGACCTAATACTTGTTCACTTACCCACACTACCTGACCCGCCAAGTGAAATGACGTTTGCTAACTTTGTCAATTACGGAGATACAACAGCGAGCTTTGAAATACAGTCTTCTGATGGAAAATCAAAATTTTGGGAATTTGTTAGGATTTTTCCTGCACCTGCGTCTCTTGAAGAGTGGTGTATGAGACCCCCCCCATTTCTTGTAACCACGTAATCAGCCAAACCGCTAAACCAATTCCGATGAAATTTGCAATGGATACTGTTACCAACCTGCAATATGTCGTTCTTTCATTACAATTTCTGAGGAAAAATGAAAAAACAACGTAAAGGCAAATCGTCGTAAGCGCCATTTTTTTTCATGTTTTTTAATCATTTTTCCAAATAGTTGTAAAAACTCGTGAAAACTCCGATAAAAAATATTGGTAGTTGAAAGCAGAAGGTCGTAAGCGCCATTTTAATTTTTTTTATTACTCATGTTTTTTTTTTAATAGCTGTGAAAACTCGTAAGAGAAACGCAAAGAAAAATCGAAAGCGACGTTGTTTCGAAAAATTCGATACAAGAAATCGCAGTTAAAAGCAGAAGGTCGTATCCGCCCAACTCACGACCTTTTGCACTTACATTTTTCGATCTCGTAATTTCAATTGATCTATACGCTTCGAACGTTTCCAGAGCGATTGGCGTGAAAAAAAAAAATTATACGACTTTATGCCATAATAAACCGCAAAACGTCGTATAACGGCGCTTACGTCCTTGTGTCATTAGACACGCGACATACGTTATCAATGTTTTGTTCGTCGCCTACGTTAAGTTATCGACGTGGTAGGGGGTCTCTCTGCTGTGTATAAATACGTCACGGATCGGACGAATTCTAACCAGAAACCTATTTCTAACGAAGTAAGTGGCTACCTTCAACATGAACAAGATCTTCTGTCTTCTTGTCGCCTCATTGGTGTGCGTGGGAGTGGCCAGCGGTAAGTTACAGACCAATAGCACATGCTCGAGCGTTCTATTTTCCAATACAAGGATACCTCACTTATGCTTACTTCAATCGGGTATGCTGGAAAATACATACATATAAGTGAGAATAACGTAAAAAAAAAAAACTAATTGAGAGTCAAGTGGTTCGATAGCTTCCACGTCAGCATTGCAATTATTCACATATGTGTGAATAATTTACTAAAATTGTATTCGAAGTTTTATCTATATACGGTATAGCAAAATTAGTATAAATTTGTTTGGTAATTTTAGGAAACAGTCGTTCCAAATTTACTGTGGTGTTCAGTAAAATTACTAAACATTAGCACACTAAATTCAATAAATTTGGACATCATTATTCAATTCATCATGTGCAAATTTCATATACACACACGGTTGAAAATAAATTCTGTAACTGTTGAAAAAATTATGTGTCACTTTTTTTCATGTTAAAAGTAACAAGGTCGGAGTGTTGATTTAACAGAACCCGTTTCTGTTAAAGGCTCCATTTCTGTTAAATTATGAAACTATCTGTAATCTGTTGAATTCGACAGTTTAAAGATGTCAAATCGCACATAACGGGTTTGAAATGTTGAAATAGCTCAAATAACATATCGTCCCTGTCAAAAATGACAAGAAACAGATGTAGAGTATATCGAACAAATACAGTAATTTAACAGATTAAATACAGTCACTTCAACAGTTTATTTGTGTACATTGGCGAAAGTGACATATTTCTGATCTGTTAAATTTACTGTCGAAATATGTAAAAGTTCCTCGCGACAGTATAAATCTGTTGTCAGTAACATATTTCACCTGTAAGCTATGCATTTCGGCGGATTTCGGCAATATTCGGTAATTGTCGTAGTGCACCGAGAGGTCCTCGGACCCCATCGTTTTCATTCGTTCAGTATCCGTTGTGGTGGATGGTTGTGTTTTTTTTTTT
>JAFFZH010013834.1:0-36295 GCA_018420115.1 Euura saliciscinereae | reverse complement strand
CCTTTTTTTTTTTTTTTTTTTTCATAGTCGTGGGAATATATTTTCTCTTATTGAGAGACAATTGTTGGGTATAGGTAATAATTTTATTTATTCGCTTTTTAATGAAACTTTTATTCGTCAAAAGTGTTACATAATTACTTTTTTTTTTCTCACCAAAAAGTAGAAAACAATTGATTTTACCTCATTCTCAGATTTCACTTCGATTAAGAAACTTGAATGACCTGGACTGTTGAATCGATCAACGCTATTGTTTATTAGACCGAATAGAATTATATTTTCCGAGTAATTTAACAAGAGTCTTATAATGCGCGGGGTTTTATACAGCAATTCATAAAACGCAGAAGTTCGGTTCGGTTTATCACTTTTTTACGATCAGACGATAAAAAATTTCTCACTTTCATGATTTCAGCAAATTCGTTGCGACCCCCCAAACACTGAATTTCTACTATTCATGGAATTGTGTAAAAAAATTGAACTTTGAGAAGTGTGAAAGTCTCTTTAATTCACAGAAAAACTGCGCGAAAATCGGTATTGAAATCGGGACAAAGTAAAAAAAAAACAATTACTCTACTCTGAAAATTATTACAATTTTTAACTAACGTATAAAAAGTGAAGAAAACTATAAATTATAGGATAGAAAAATCCGTGGATGGATTAACCGATGCGTATAACTGGATTATTTCCCCTCTTCTCTTTCTAATCAACACTTTGATAATTAATTTCTAATTACTTTGATATTTTTCAAATAAAAAAGCTGTTTTCCTGATATAGCTTCACGAAGCACGAAGCATGAGTCAGTAATTAATTCAAATTAAAATCCGTCGTATAACTTTAACCAATCAGGGAGTTAATTACGTGTCATTATCCATTATAAATAATTTGTATAAATATATATAACACGATATATATATTTTTTTGGCAAATTGTTTCTCAGAAATTTACGCTCGTAATAACGTTGTACGGGTCACTCGACTCTCAAGTACCATGATTTTTGACTTTGCATCTAAATTACCGGGATTCTGAAACGACGGTTTACAGTCAACGTCACGTATACTCCACACGTTTAATTATACCTGTGTATACGCTGCAGGCACGGCATAATGTATCGTGCATACCTCGCTATGGAAATATATACCCTTGACTGAAACAATATTCCTCGATCATACTTATGATCACGTACTTGACGCTGAGTCTAGTTTTTCTTTTTCTTTTTCAATTCATATTTGACTGACGGGCAGGAAGACGAAAAGCAAAAAAAAAAAAAATAATCAATCGTTCTGAAAAAGAAGCGCTTTTTAGCACCTTAGTGATAATTTGAGAGACAACTAAATCCACGGTGTTACACGATATTCAGTTCTTCTTTCTTTCTTTCTATAATAAGCATTATTTTCTTCCTCACGGTTGCAGACTGAGGTAATAATGTTACAATTGTTTGTATTCCCGGTAAAAAGAAGGTGACTCGAAGGTTTTTTCCGAGATGATTTCACAAGCTGTATGGAATAATTATAGTGTTTTTCCTTGCAATTTCTATTGTATGTATGCACAGTGAATCGAAGTGACGTATCACAGAATTTAATACTACACATCGTTAACGGTTTTTTTTTTTAAATTTTTTTTGTTCCCTCACTTCTTATTATCATACCTGTACAAGTGAGTATCTCGTGAGTTTCTCAAGGACCGATGTAACATAAAGAATATCAGCAGGCTCTTTAGCCACGTGAAACTTTTTTTATACCCGCAGTAATATATTTTATACCTTTACTTACCTTCATTCTTTTTATCTCTCTTTCTTTCCGTTTTTTTTTTCTCGTTTTATCGTCTCGATATTCAAGCTCTGGCCCCCGCGGCTTCAACGGCTCAAATTAATTGATCCAATAAACTTTAGCCTCTGCTTCCAGTCAGCGAGCTAATATCAGACCCGAGATCGTTGCTCCGCCTTTTTATACCCGATATTAATAAAAAGCTTTCCGAAAACACGAGCTTTATATATTTCGTTTCTTGATTCAATATCAATATGATATTCTATCAATAAATTTCCTCATTCGATGAATCGGATCGCGCGCCTCGTGACTGGCAACCGAACTTTCAGCGCTGAACACCGGACTCCAGGCGCCGCGCCTTGGGCAAGGGAGTGAAGCTGGCTGCGGTATCTCAGGCGCAGCTCATTAGGGTCCATGCGTGTGGTCCTGGCTCCTGAAGGAATTCTTTTTTTCTTCTCTGTCGTAAAAGTTGAAATACGATATGACATACGAGGGAGATGCGACCCTTGTTTAATGACATCGAATGTTAATTTTGGAATTAATTGGAGCGGATGTAACTCTGTCTGTGTGCGCGCATGGATTGGTTAGAGAATCGAGATTAGGATTTTCCTTTTTATTCAATAAAATTGACATTCGTGAGGTATAAATGATTTTACTTTGTCAGAATGAGGAAAAAGTATGTCGATAAAATGTGTTCTATGAAAAACTTTGTGTAATAATAGTTACATACCTAGGTTTTATCTTTGTGTATTGAGATAAACCGTGTCAATGATCGTCGTTCAATATTGTCCAGAACATATGGACTAATCGTAAAATCAGAGAAACAAAAGAAGTAGAATGGGAACAAAACGAAACAAATATGATAATGATAAGCAGTGAGTCAAGCAAAAAGTTCGATGCGGGGCAAAGATCGAACGATGATAAAACTTATTTACGATAATAATTAGCTACTATGACTAGTTTCTACGCACTTTATACCTCATATTATTCCTCGGCATTATTTTAGATGAATAAAATAGACGATTTCTTTCCCACTTCGCTCAAAAATTTGTCAATTATTAAAGAAATCATATAATTGACAGCATCTATTATCAGCACGTAAAATCTAATATCTCAGTGAATAAAAACGGTCAAAAATTCGGACGTCAAAAATTTTCAAACTTGATCTGTTTGCTCTATCATCTTTTTGCGCTGAGATGAAGTAAGTCAAGACCAAGTGTCTCAATTTTACGTTACAATAGTAAACAAAGGTCCCCTTATCTTTTGCCATATCACAGTTTTGAGCTGCAGCACCACCAATTCTACAATTTCTTTGCATTAAATATAATTAAAAAAGAAGAATAGTATAACCAAGATGAGGTCGAAAGAATGAAAAAAGAATATTGATCAAGAATTAAAAATACCCAACCTTCAATTGATGCCTTTGATTTTATTGGTTCTTTGAAAATGACCCAATTGTTTGTATGTACAACGTGACTAACTTAGGATAGGTCAGGTCAGCGTAGATCGAGGGATTAGGACATTCGCGATCGTCACGTCTGGAGAGGATTTTGCGTGACCGTGCAAATGAGATGAGGATATTACGAATGGAAATTCCACTTTAGTTCTTAAGTCTCGTTCTCTGATCGTTAGATGGTATAGAATACGGGGTGACTTGTAGTAACGTAGGTTGGATATCGAGTCAACCTCAACGTAAGTAATGTACGATTGAATTTTTCCTGAAGAGAACTAACGAAGCATTTACCTCGATTTGTGAATTTATTCCAACAGACTGTATTTTCTACTCCATTTCCTTTTATGATTGCATGAAAACGTATGAAATTCTCCCTCCGTCGTCCGAACTTCCTGCAAATCTATTCAATTAACTCTCCCCCAGTGACTAGAACATTACTGAATTATCTTCAATAAAATTGTTCCTGTCGAATATATTGTCACGAGCTCACATCTCGTTTTCGAATGACGACGAGTGATTTATCTTCATGTTTCTCATTCATTCTATACGCACTGACCATTTTGTGCACGTGGCTGCAGAAATGATGATCAGCGTGAAATTTCATAACAGCCAATTACTCAAGGAGTACGTTAATATGTTAATTTATCGTCTGCTACTCTCGCGGCTCGTAATGTTTCTAACGAACCCAGTTATTACGCCAGGTAGTTACCCACAAAGATTATTCGATGAATGGAATAACGCTTTAATGACGTACTACTGATCGTCGGAAGGCGTGGTTTGATCAATTTTAATTACGCCTATTGCAATTTTCCTCTATTGTGTCTATTTGATTCTTCTACGAAACGTTACTTTTATTATCAAATTTTAATTATTGTCAACATATTTTATGGTGAAATGCATTAATCAGTTACTAAAATCTGCAGGATGGGAAAATAAATTCAATACACAGTCAATTTATTGTCATCTCAAGTTTAAATTAGGTTTTATATAAGGAAATGAATTATTCCAACGGTCAAATTATTTTCAATATAAATGAGTAATTTTTAAATAAAATTTTAATATAAATATTCTATACGAATAACATCAATAATCTCTATCCATATCCGTCACAATGTGATCATGTATCATGTAAAGTCATTAGATAATAATTAACAAAGAAAGAAAAAAAAAACTTGACGAATGATTGAATCGTGACCCGGAAAATGAGTGACCTCCTCATTTCTGTAAGTTGACCAGTTTTCTTTTACTGACATGAATGTATGTTGGATATTTAGGCTTGAGAGGGGGAAATTCGGGGAACTTCTAAACCAGACGCAGTAGGAAAACGAGTTATACAGTTGGAATCTCATTCTGTATAACAGGTACACGTGAAACAAGCTCGTGTAGAAACTCATTGAGAAACTCTCTATAGCGAATCGGTGCAGCCACATAAAACTACCAGGGAGACAATTCTTAGAAATCAATTCCAAGGAATCTCACTTTAATTGAACACCTTTTTTTTTCTCAAACAAACAGGGTTCACAGAAATAAAACGTTTGACACAGATTCCATACAAGTCACAGCAAATTCAATGGACATTTTATTCATTGGTTGCGATATAATACGATTCTTGATAGAATTTGAATCCCCGCATGGTGAGGGTTTCGTGTCTTGTGGTTCCGTTTTTGGGGCACAAAGTATGCGGGTGTCTCGAAACCCATATCTATACAGCTGGTCGTAATACATCATTTGTAATGTAGAAGTGTATATATTATTATCGCGTACGACTAATTGACTGGAGAGGAGGAGAAATAGGAACCGAAACGTGATGCTGTGCCGGTTCTATCTATAGAGCATACTCGAGTTCGTATGTTGTTTTGAACATCTTAGATTCCAACGTCTCCTTCGCTCTCTGTCTCTCTCTCTACGTTTGAATTTATACTCCTGTCTATAGATAATCTCTGCAGAACTGCACCAGATTCTCTTGTCTCGTCTTGAACGTGTTTTGTGCGATAAGACCGAATCATTGTTTGCAAGTTTCATATACCACTTCTTAACACTATCGAAAAACAAACCTTTCCACTGATTACATACACGAAGCATCTAATGGATCGATCATTCTTTACTTATAATGAAAACGAAATTCTACTTTTATCGATTAATCATCGTTTGTTATCGCTTTGAGCTGTATGCAAGCATAAACTCGAAAGTCTTTTGGGTTTATAAACAAGATAAAGACGTACAGCTTGATGATGATAATTTCTGACCAACATTTTCGTTCACGATGATCAGTTTCACAAATTATTCAACATCTATTTTATTATCTTAGCTCGAACCTAACATTTGACCAGACATGAGTCATCCTTCGTAAATACGATTAACGAGATAAGATACCTCAGTTATCAGAATTTTCGAGACCTGGTCGAAACTGACCAACTCATTCGTCTACAGGCTTGAAGAGTTCGAATAACGTGTACACGAAAATGAAACGATTTTTGAGGAAACGTTTGAAAATCCGTAACCAGATATGCGGAAGTTCGTGAAAACCGCCCGTGGTGTAATCCGGTAGAGACTCTCGAGGATGCTTTGGACTTTGCTATTAAAGTCTTCGCGTTATGCGTCGCGACGCGCATCATCTCGGATCCAGTCGCGAGGGTTGGCATGGAGGCTGAGGAGTCAGCGACACTGCTGCACGTTACCATAGAACCGTTTCGCCGATGCGACACCCTCGTTATTTTGAGAAGCGTCGCGTCGTCTCGTCGTCGCACGTTCTTCGTCCCGGTCTCGACGCGTCGTTTCTTACGCGCGGTTTGTACGTGTACGTGTACTACGTCCCGAAGTTTTCCGTATAGGTACCAACCGTTCCACGTTCTATCCGTCCCTCCGTAGTTCAGTCGTCGCGACGCCTCCGTCTAGAGTCACGGTCTAACCGCGGTGACCGAGTCGCCGATAAAAAAAAAAAAAAAAAACGCGAAAAGTTATAATTTTTCTTTATTCGTTGATCGTTATCGTCGATTTTATATCGTTTGAAATAATGGAATAATTATTATTGGGTATTTTATTATCACAAAAATATAGTATAGTGTCAAATTACGGATATACATAGAAGGAATAATAATTATAAGTAACATGTGTCACGTATACGAGATGATGAAGTTAAATATTTGATAATGTTGATAAGATTGAATAAAAGCAAAAAAATATTGATTGAGGAAAAAAGAGAAGAGATGATATTTTACCTGATAAGATTATAATAAAATTGTTGTATTTTAATTAATTGAAAATAGGTTTCGGTGATTCGTATAAAGATCTGTCTCTATTTCGCTTGTTTTTGGGGAAATTAAAAATTCAAAGTGTGTACTAGATCTGAGATTTGAATTATGAGCGTGGAAATGGGGAAGAAAATTGACGCGGTGTTTCCGTAAATCCTGCCAGAGTGCAAAGAACGCCGAGAGAGCTGAGCTATATGAGCTGTGTTTGAGTGGTTGAGGTACTTAGCTCGGTCTAGCTGTTTTATCGCGTGACCCTTTACCGTACCGAGACGTGATCGCGTTTTTTTCATCATCTCGCGAATCTCCCAGAGGAATAAAGTCCTGTTATCTCAATAAAAAGAAGACTTTCAGATTCTCTAAATATCTTCACCAGACTTAATCTCAATTTACGACGTTTGTTATAATTCAAATTGTTTATTCACAACAGTCAGAGACGCATGGAGCCAATAATTTCATTATTTAGTCTTTGTCCAAATGTTTATTGTACTTTCAACTATTTTTCTAACCATCCCATTCACAGTCCGGGACGAATGTTTACCATGGAAACGAACACGCGGTGGGATTCCATATGGTATCTCGTTTTGGGATTCTCTTTATCTCTAGCTCGGTTCGTACCTCAAGGGGTCACTGTACTATGTTGATAAAAGTTCAAAACTGCCAAAAAGTCAGTTTTCATCCTTCAAAATGATGATTTTCATACGATTTTAGAAACCATTGTTTTTTTTTGTCTAATGGAGAAAATAAATTCTATTCCGGTGGACCGATTTCGTTTTTTCTGGTCTCAAACTGTCCAGTAAAGAAGCCTTCTTGAAACGAACAGATACATTTTTGATTCGATTAAAATTGTACCAGATATTCACCATTTTCTGTGATAAAATTGCGTTTTTTCAATTCAGGTGAGCTTGAAGAGTCCAATAAACTAAGTTTTCCCAAAGAATGCGCATGCGCGGAGTATAAATAAAGTTACTTTGGACGCCAAGGAGTTAAACGTGAGTTTATACGTACTCCGCACATGCGCGATCGCAGACTCAACCGACCGTCGGTAAAACGGCTGCTCTGGGTACCGAACGCAGTCACACAAAACGCGTAAAATATGCGCGCGTTATATGAAAAAAATTTGTTCCTAAAATCGTGTGAAAACCATTTAAAAAGTATCTTCTGCCGATTTTGGCTTAAGGTGTAACCGTTCATGACAGAGAGAAGAACTTTTCTTCTTCACACTGTATCTGGATTCACAGATATCCTAATTGAACAAAAAATATTGAAGTAAAATGAAAATAAAATAAGTGACCATAAATCGCGATGAAAAAACGCCAACGATACGATAAATGGAGTTTTATGTGACAACATAAAACAACAAGACGAAGATGTACGCGGATGGGACTCAGCGATGTTTCTTCGGCGGTTATAACACTCTTCCACTTCCTGCCCAGCTGGGATACTTCGTGCCTTTGAACGCTCTGTATTGCGTCGGACCTTCGGAGCCCAGGAGACCACCCTCGACCTCCCAATCGCCGAACTCCTCGCGACACACTCTTTGGTGAGTTTGATGATTGGGACTGAGAAAATATCCGCCATGTGTCGAAACCGTGAATGACAAGAGGCTTTGAACACCGGAGGGCGAAAAGGGTGGCTGAAGAGTTTAAGATATTGAGCTTTTTCTTTAAGGTGATCGCGTGCAGTGAAAGCCTTACGCGAGAAACACGCGTAAACCAATCACACCGGGGCGTATTAATTTAATTAAGGCAATTTATTATCCTATCGCTTATACTGAATACAGTTTATGTCTCGTTTTCATTCTGACTTATTTTCGTTGTATTGTTGGTTCAGACGTTTACTTTTTTTATCTCGGCTACATATGTATACTGTGAGCGATCTACCCACGTCACAGTTAGATGTACAATAAAACTGGAGCAATCTTTATGAATCGTTTGTGTTTACTCGTTGTATATAAACAGTAAATACCGACACAACACATATTCTTCCTTCGTTAACGTGAAATATGAAATTTTTATTATTATTTCTTCAACCTCATTATGTCATACGCTGCACACAAACTTTGAAGACAAAAACTGGACAATTATCTTATATCGTCTATCATAGTTTGAGTCTCTATGAGAAGACACACACACACACACACATTTAATTAGTCTTTCAACGTTGACTGGAAAACGTGATAAAGAAGAAAAAACAACAACAAATTGTGGGGATAAGAAACTATCACAGAATGTCATTGATCACACATCCGGTCCCTGAACGTTGCAGTTGAGCGTTTGAAGAGGCACGCCGTCCTTTTTCCTCTTCAATTTGCTCTGGATCTCGACCAGTGATTTTCCCTTCGTCTCGGGAACGACCATGATCGAGAACAGAGTACCGAGAATCATGAACCCCCCGAATATCCAAAAAGTGTATCCCTCGCCGAGGTGGAATATCATGGTGGGAAATAACTTGGTAACAGCGAATACCAACGCCCAGTTCAAAGCTAGGGAAATACTGCTGGCGACGGCCTTCGTCTCGGGGGGAAACAACTCGCTGACCATAGTCCAAGGTATGGATCCGAAACCTATGGAGAAGACTATGTTGTAGAGGGTGAGCGAGGCCAGCGGTATCCATCCAACGCCGCTTACGTCGGTCCCACTATTTTTTAAATTGAAGTAATATCCAAGCGTGCCTAGACAAATTGTCATTACGGTGCCGGATATTATCAGCAGCGGTCGACGACCCGTTTTGTCGATTATTATCGCCACCGTCACCGACATAATGACCTCGACCAAACCGATTACGACCGTCGCGACGAACGGTTCTATCGAGCTACCGGCCATCTGGAATATCAACACCGTGTACGAGAGCACCGCGTCGATTCCAGAAAGCTGCTGGAACACCATCAGCCCCAGGCAGGTCGTCATCGCCTTGCGACCGGCCCGGGTGCCGACCAGGTCTCTGAGTCCTCCTTTCTTCGACTCCTGTTCCGTGACGTGGGCCTGAAGCAAAGCGATCTCGACGCCTGTGTTGTAATCGTCGCCTCTGAGTTTCATCAGGGCCTTGTTGGCGTCTATCTTCCTGCCCTGGCAGACGAGCCAGGTCGGAGACTCCGTCAAAAACGGCGACAGGACGAAGAGAAGGAGGATCATGAAGAGACTCGATATCGCGAATGTCTGGTAGGTGAACGCTGCCCCGGCGGCGTAAGCGAAAAGGATCCCGAAGGCCATCAGAATCGCGAATGTCGACGACAATGAACTCCGGACCGACGTCTCGGCGATTTCGCCAACGTACATTAGCGACAGGACGCATGTAGCTCCGCTACCGATTCCGCACAGTAAGCGAGCTGCGTAGAGCCACCATACGTTCTGCGCGAATATAAGCAGCATCCACGAGACGACGAATGGTACACCTAAACTCAGTATGGAACGACGTCTTCCTATGTAGTCGGCGTATTTTCCCGCTGGAAGGGCTCCGACCAGAGCTCCTATCGCTGCTAGCGACGTTATCCAGGATATTTCATCCTCTGCCACCTTCACGAATGACTCTTCGGACGTCAGGTAAGGCAGCATCGGGGACGTCCAGCCGAGGACTATTCCCACTTGGAATGGCGGAAGTCCAGCTGGGGATCACAATATTTTAGTATAAATTTTTTCGATAAGGTGTGCCTGGTGACATCGACTGTTATCCAGGATCAACTGACCTACCCCCGTCGCCAGGTACTGATAAAGTTTCCTTCCTTCCTTCAGTTCGGGATGCTTCGACTCCAGAAGCTGTTGGACCGGGGCGCCGCCTCCTACCATTTTATTTAATTGAAGTTATCCTAGTTGCGGGTTTTTGGGTAATTGGTCATCCTGGATCGGGCAGAGAGACACGTGAATACATATGAATAAAAAATGTCTCGTTACATTTGTACCATGTACACCCAGGGAAATTGAATCTGAAGCGCCCGCGATAGGCAACTGAACATACACCTGTAATTTGGTTGGCAATGCCATGTTGTAGCTCGCCACCGAAAAAATTGACGAGCTATAACGCTTGGCATTGCCAACCAAATTACAGGTGTACGTTCAGTTGCCTATCGCGGGCGCTTCAGATTCAATTTCCCTGGGTGTACAGTGATTTGTTTGTGTTAATAGCTGCCGAGGTAATGTGCGTTGGGCTAACGTCACGCGTCCTGATTTATCTTGGTCCCTTTTTTTGTTGTTGTGTTTCATCGGTCGATAATTCCAAGGTGGAAGGACGTTTTAATATCAAAGGTTAACTATCAACCTTGACTATAATTTCAATGTCAAGAAAACGAACGTTTTAGTATCGATCTCAATGTGTACGTATGAGAATCCGTATATTAACAACAACAAATAAACTTTATAAAAAAAAAAAAAACGTCGGCTACTTGGTCGCATCTATCGAAGGCACAAAGTTCACACAAATCACTAGTCTGACGTATCGAGCCATGATATATGAACGAAAATAAAAATTTGTTGAGTATTTTTTTTTTGTCCAATACTGATAGTAATGAGTGAATAACACGATTCGTTGTAAACTTACCGATAAATGAAGCGTTAATTTGGAACGTTCGTTTGTCCGATGATGAAATTTTTCGTACAATTTGTTCTGTATTTGTGAAAAAAAATAATTGAAAAATGGTATAACAAATATAAACGTCGGTGAATTGTTGTTGGATAAAAAAAAATACGGTGGTGAGTACGAGACGAATTGCAAGTACAATGACATCCTCGTATTAAGTTGCGCGGACCCCTTCTGTCGCTGATATACTCCGACGAACCTCCCCATCTATCCAACCACAGGTTTCGAACGTTGTCACGTGACCAAATATGTTATTGTTATCTGTGGCTCACCAAGCAGCGCGCGGAAACGCATATAAAATCAATTAATGTATGAGAAATAGACGGAGATGAACGTTTCTTCGATACAATTCACTTTTTTACGAGAACTATTCTCAAACTTGACAGATTTTTCTTTATACATTTTTTATTCCGTTCCGCAAACTTGATACGAAGAGGTGCGAGTACAACTGTGTAAGTTCAAATGGTGGTTAGTGCGATACTGAAATATCTCAACGGTACTGATGCCACTTATGTCTCGTTTCTCGTTTCAGTTTTTTCTTATCAATTCGTAGTCTCCCTACTTACGATTGCACTGCGTACTATACATATACGGTTTACTATCAACACGGTGATTTTCAAGCTTTCGTATCTTTTGTCTCTTTATTTGAACATATTACTGACATTGGTGCGTATTGGAGACGACGTTTATTATCTTCTTCTCATAATACTTTGATACTTTGGTTCATTTTCTTCAAACTTCTTTATTTCGTAAAACAAATATTGTAAATTTAATCCTATTTCAAGTTTCTAGCTCCTCGTGGATTCTGACAATAAGCCTCTTACACGATATAATTGTTATAATCTTTGTGACGACAATTTGAGCAAATATTGACTTCGAGATTTTAATCGCATTGTTAAAATTTTCATTCTAATTTATCTATTTTATTATTCGCTTTTCAGCCCTGAAGTTGGATTCTCTGAACCACGCAGAGGTCCTTCCGCGTCACCGACGCCCTCATCGTCGTCGCCGCCACCTCCGCCACCGCCTAATCACAGGGCCTCCTATGCGCACCCCAACGTCATTTCAGCCGCTTCCGATCCGATCCTCGAGGTCCTTGACGAACCTGTCGACGAACCGGTAAGTCGATCGTGAAAAGCTTGAAGAAAAAGAAATGGTTTTTTTTTTTTTAAATGATGCGAAAAAGATTACATTTCGAGGTTCATCGGTATTCATTTGTCGGTTTTATCTTTGATCCGTGGAGGAAGCTCGCTTCTTATCGACTGCGTTTGTCGATACGCGGTCTCGCCTACTTACCGAGTACACGAAGAGCTTTCCTTTCACTTTACTTACTCTCAATCTGCTTACCCACCAATGATTAGATTACCACCGGTAGTTGGTAGCAATCATTATGGACGCGGTTTTTTACCGTCAAAGTCAATCTTGACGATATCTCAACTTTCATCTTTTACAATCGGTACAAATTTGGTGTGAAATGAAATCGATTTTGACATCGAATCATGTTATTATCTATTGGTAAATGCATCCATCGAAATAATTGTCGTTGAGAAATTTTTGAACAGTGCAAAAGCTGATGGAATCTTATTTTCATTTTGATCAAAGTTTTTTTTTTATGTATATATATATATATGTCATTCTGCTTATGATTTTATCAATGAGGTTGTAGTTGATAAAGAAAATTCACAATTCAAAATATTTTTCTTTTCTTTAAACGTTCAAATCCTGAAGTAGAGATTTTTCTCAATAATTTTCATTGGTTCATCCTCATCTCTGTATGAAATTGGCAAACATTCAGTTTACTCATTCAAAATGGTTTGAATTCATTCGTTAAAGCATCTTGAAACAATTTCCAGTATTTTAGGCCAAAAAAATTTCTAAAACTTCCATTTCATACTTTTTTATATTCAACTGGTATAGCGAAAGAAGTGGGTCTATGGGTGGGCCGGGATTGCGCCAGTAATATTGATATCCTCACCGGGCAGTGTCCTATTGAATTACTCTAGTTTAACTTTAGATAGATGGAGATACAATATCGCAGTGGAAAAAAAAACGGAAAAATTCGAACTGCGAGAGAAGACACGATTTTTTTTTTTATTCAAAACTTGAACATCTTCTATGTTATAAAACTTGATTTCAAAATTTCGTTTCCAAACTTGACCAAATGTCGATACTAATTTTGAGATCAGAAAAATATCCTGGTGCACTAAAAATTTGGAGAGAATTGAATTTTTGGTTTGTAAAATTGTTCTGTATGAAAAAAATTTAGCAATTATGTAGCTGAAGCTTCAAACAATCGAATAAAAAGTATTTAGGATCTGTTTTCTTTTTATCGACTCAAGTGTGACTTTCTCGGCTAACCCATCGATGAGATTATCGGTTATAACGACGTTATGTAGTATAGTCATAGTGTTAGCAACTCGGAAGCGAATGAGTAAACGAAGGGCTTCCACAACTAATCCAATTCTGTTTTTCTCATCGTTGCTTGCTTCGCATACTGAATACGAACTGCAGCGGGGTAAATTGAACGGATATTCATATGTATAAAGCGAATAAATATTCATCGATGATTCCTATTTATAGTAGGATCTAATTATTTAATGACACGTTGTGCAAAACATAGTTGAGAATTCATCCAGCGAGGGATTTAACAGATCGGTAATCTGTGGTGCTTAATATCGGTGGGGATAATTCGAGCCTGTCAGTTTAAGAAGTTATCTCCGAGCTCGAGTATCAGAGAAACTGGTAGTCAACGATTGTGATCGATAAAAAAAAAGAAGAAGGGAGAAATTCACGTAACAAGCACGTTTCTCCACGTATAATCATAATCTAATTAAGAACAGAAGGCATTACGGGGTGGTTTAAGCTTACAGACGTACACAAACGTCGTGCGTCGACGTTCGACGTTCGACGTTCGAACTGACAATCGCTACTGCGACAGATAACCGCTATGGAAACGCCCCCGGTTAGTGGTAACGTTACGTTTGCGCCTTCTTCGATTCTCGTTTGTATTTTAGTCGAGAAGTGAACGTGAACTGGTCAATTATTAGTTTTATTTCACTATTAAAATCGATCGATCAACACTTTGAACAAGTTTTCATATAATTCGACAATTTCTTTTTTGCCTCATGAATTATTCGAATATCGACGAGTGAAGTTTAATTATATTTGAAATATAAATTTGTGGGTGTATAACGAAGATACGTAATGAAGATATTTCGCAAATTATTTCGCGGAAGAACGAAGAAGAATTCGAAGAAAAAAAGTGGCAGTCGAACCTCGTCGAATCGACGAACTGCCACTAAAACTTACGGCAGTCCTCCGCATCTTCCGCGTGATGATTTCCTCCTTGGGGGTAGTGGAAGTACAAGAAAAAACCGACGTAGACACAGGGTAGGTTTCAATTTTGAATTTAGGTTCTTTTTGCCAGAGGTATAACTTGGCTCTGGGTGATTTTCTTAAGTGGCGATTTTCAGGGTGAAATAACGTTGATTAGTTTTACAACTCGTTCATCGTCGCCTCGTCGTCGACCTCGCATACGCCCAAAAGCACTTACTGATAATTTACGCTAATCGACTAGTCTCGCATTTCGTTGTTAGGTTCGCGTTTATTACTGTACGTTATATTGTGTCGAGATATACAGCGTGTGTACGTCGAATGTACGCCCATTGCATGTAACGAGAGTGGTACGTTACCAGGGTTCTGTGTATGTAACATCATCCACAGGTTCTTTCAGCCGTCGTCTTAGCTCGTATATATATAAATTATAACGAGCCTTTGCACAGGCGCAAGAAGTAATATACCCTCGGTTAAATTATTCATTATTTTATCATACTATATGGTTGGTCTATGTGTACGAGAAAATTGAGTTGTTCACGGGGATTTTTTTTTTTTTTTTTTGCTTTATCACATTCCAACTAAATTGATATATATACTAGGAAAATATTGATAGAGGCTTGATTGGTATAGAAAAATTGAACAAAAAAAAAAAAAACGTTGAGGTTTTCTTTGTTCGTTTTTGCCCAACGATTCCCACGATTCTAATCGAACCCATGGAATTCTTAACTTTTTACCAAGTGTTTAACGGGTTGTTCGTCTTGCCAGGCATTCGCCCGCTTCAAATCGGGGAACCTGTTTTATACGGGAGCGAAATTCTCTGTCACTGCAGGTTCGAAATGTGGGTAGGTATACTATATTGGTAACCATACGGGCTGTTTAGAAGCTCGGATTCTGAGACTTTTTTTTTTATTCAAACTTGCGATCATTCATCATTTCAAAATTTCCGTTTCTCTGTTCTCACAGAAAAAAGACAAGTTACTCCAATCACTCTTCACGTTTTTTTAAGCCTAGAGAATCCAACAATTTTCATACGAACGTCTCTGATTAATTTTTTGTCCGATAATATGAGATTTTTTTTTAGCAAAAAAGCAAATCGTCAACGATTTTTCACGTTTTATATCAGGCGAATACGAAATGCAAAAAAAAAAACGGTACAATGGTATCGTTTTAAATAGGGATGTAATAACGCAGCCGTCGAAATAATTGCACCGTTTATTCTTTTGTTCCCCGTCAACAATAGTCGAACAAAGTGCAGTAGCGCACCACTCCTATAATTTACCTCTTTCTTTAACCAACTGCGCCACACTTTGCACCCTCTACGTTTTTCTCACTAGTTACCAGACACCGTCCACTTCCCACGATAAGGGTCCGAGACAATGGATACCTACACGTTCGCCCTTGACATTTTTCAATTTTACTTTTGGTTTTCATTTACAATTACATAGTCAAACAGAGATCCTGTTCATCCGCATCGGAGTACATGAGGAGTTGATCTCGATACATCGCGGTCGAGATTTAACCTGAACCGATATCGTTTGCGCGGATGGTAGGTAATTAACCTACCGTTTATCCGCTACTCACTTCCGCTTTCGTGCACTCCCATTCAATGGTCAACGATGCTGTGCAAGGAACGTATAGCCTTCGGGCAACTCCCTTCATCGAAACCTCGTTATCATTCTTATCTACTCTCTTCCTTATAGTCAAACGTTAATCCTTTCACACAATACGAGTTCATTGCATGCATCTCAAAAAAGAAAAAATCTTCACAATACTAAAATGTCGATTCGAAGAAATGCAGGCGAAGTATCACTTCCCCATCAATTTGGTTCGCCAAGTCCGATAAATTAAAAATGAAGAATTTAAAGATAGCGAACGATATAGTCTACCAAACGAAAAATCCTTGTTTTTCTAGTCTCTCTGTAAGCCACAGAGGATGCATTGTGAGTCTGATGACTGCTAATCAACGCGTCTAGGTTTACCTACTACTTGAGAATTGAAGTGCGTATCTTATGACACTGAGAACAGTACCTACCTATGGTGGAGACAGAGTGGCTCACATGAAGGAAATGCACTCGGATTGTCAGTCCGAGAAATGAGTATGGACGAAGGTAGAAGGTAGAAGGAGAAAGAGAAAACGATGATAAAATGAAATAAAATGAAGGAATAAGCGATTGAAGGAGAGGGACAGTAGGAGGCGCGTGCAAGTGTAGAATGGTGTTCACTCGAGTGCAGTCCAACTGCATTCCTTCACCTCCGCCCTCCTCTGCGCGCCATTACTCGTTCTACTATCTTTCTTTCTCTCTGTCTCTGAGGAATACTCGTACATTCTTCTCTCTCTCTCTTACTACGTTTATACTCTCGTACGTATAAACCTGGTGCACACATATTATATGCAACCAAACATGTCCAACGGGCGCGCCTTGCGCGTTGCGACGCGACTTCGACTCTCTTGACTCTCCCCACGTATTTCCACCTCTCTTTATGCCTACCTGCACGCGGTTTCTCTTATAAATATTGAACGACCTTAGCCCTAAACCCCGGAGCTCGAGGACGTACGGACCAAAGGTCGACGAGCTGCGGTAAAATAGTCGAAAACCGTCCATCGTCCTAGTTCTATATCATCAAACTTTGATCGCGTGTCTTTGTGGACGGTGATATAAAGAAAAAAAGTTTTTCATGTAGTATGATCGGTGTAACCGTTGGGCCTCTGAACCGAGTAATAGCGAAGCAATTACCTATCGTAAAATATTTTCAGTGGGTAGAAGTTATAGGATTTCTAACATAGCTCGGACTACACAGCCTGCATCCGCGCTGCGGTATTGGAAAACTGCATTGCGCATTCTATGTAACGTTAATGCCTCATACCTTCGACTATCCGTATCGTACCGCGTCAATACTTTACTCGAGTAAAGGGCAAAAATAACAATCATCAGAATTGCAATTTCTGGATGAAAATCAATTTTTTTTTTCTCTCCAATGGGAAACAACTATTATGTTATCCATGAAACTGTTTACTTACTTAGGTACAGCGGAATGCGAATATATTATATCGCGAGACGCACCGCAGCCATGTAATCGAAGAGATACTATGTGACTGTTCTATTCCGCGTTCCAACATCCGCATGTGGATTTCTACGCGGGTAGTTGTTTTATGCAGAGATTGTCCCATCGCACTCTACCACATTTAGCCCCGACACACTTGTACGGTACTCGATAGTAATTTCTGTTGGATATGAGTGAGTGATAAAATACTTTGGGGTTTGAGCAACGGTGACGTTTTTATTTTAACAGGCTGGCCACTGGTCAGGGAAAATCGAATATACGAAACAAATCAATGGAAATAGTAGCAAAACTTATAAATAATAAATGAAAAAGTATTCTAAAAAATAATTTTCTTTGACCATTGATTTGTTTTTTACTCTTTATAGTAGTAGCCACGATGTTTAATCTTCTCGCTCTCGATTGACCCAAATTTATTGTACATTATTTAACGCGAGGCTGAAAACCAGTAAAATGACCGCAGTACATATGAAATACTCGGGAGTCAGTAAGAGCATCCTGTTCACCCGAAGAGGTGTCGAACTTTTTAAAATTTAAAGGGCTACATACAGGAAACCCGTTTGACTACATATCAGTTTCACAGTACTATAACGCCACTGTGGTGATTTTACACACGTGTTACTATTCACATATTCGAATCGTGTTACTCTTACGTTGTGTAGTACTACGATAAACCACCGAGAGAATTACCCTACGTTTTCATCAGAATTGTTTACGACTCAACACAGGATGCAATTTATCCTAATTCAGCTCGTATTGCAGAACCTGATTTTTATACTTTCGATCTTCTCTGATTATCCCCTCGTTTCTTCATGGTACGTCGTTATTCTGACCAACCGAGCGAATCCATTGCTTTGGAATATGCGGCTAAAACGAAAAGCCCGGGGTAAAACTAGCAGGGAAGTGGTTCTACGGTTTAATTTGAAATCGGTTCTGTCACGGTACATGCAACGGACGAGACAGTCCGTCGTTTTTCATTCGTGCATGACCGTCTTCTCCTTGGCTACATAACGCATCCCTCAATGAGATTTTCATTCACTGTACGCGGGGAGAAGCTTTTTACTCATTCATATAAACAGCGAATAATTTCAAGCTTTCAGTGAGAAAAATACTCGCCGAACTAGATCCGATTTTTCAAAGTGTGCGTGAACCTTCACGACTTTGGGTTGGGGGAAATGAACTACCTGTAGGATCTCACCGGGAGCCAGAAAACCATCGAAACCCTCGAGGGTACGGTCTGCCTACCTGACTTACACACAATACGTGCAAGAGCATAAATTTATCAGTTTGAAAAACGATAGGATAATAATGACCGAGGTTTTATTTCAGAACGGTGTACCTACCTCTCTATCGAGAAGATACTGCGTCCAAGGTGTATAATTTAATCGATGAAAATACGGAGATATGTGGAATTACATATTTCCTAGAATATTCATAAAAATGAAGGGACGTATAATTATACGATGAGAGAGTCAATTCCATCGTAATAAAAAATAATAATAATAAGAAGAAAAAATGATAAATCAAAAAGTAATAAATTTGTGTTATAGTATATAGAGAGAGAAAATAAAACAACGATAAAAATGATCGAGTCAACGTACTTCAGGCCACAAGCTGAAGGGAAACTTGTAGGCATGTAATCAAAGATAGCGTGCAGAGGTGAAATACCCGGTTATTTTTCAAATACATATATATATATATACAAAAATACTTACTATACCAACGAAACGAAACATAACTTTGTGTACGATATCAAAGACCGTTCGATTCACAGGTAATTATTACCGGTGCAGGTATATATATACTCCAAATCTAATTGATCGAGTGGTGGGCTGGTTACTATTTTTTTTTTCCTAGCGTAATGCGTAACCGGTATCTCATGAATAGTATAACACGGACCTCTTTCCTGTCTTTCGAAATGACCGTGAATTTTTGAGGAAAAAAAAAGGAGATTAAAAAAATGTACGACCGGTTGTCAGGGTTCGTGTATTCGGTATCGCGTAGTCGCTCGTAGTAAAAGTTGAAAGACGATCCCCCCAGACCGATGATCGGCAACCGTTCTGTGCCGGCCTCTACCTGGAGGCTTGTGAAGTGGAAAGACCTCGTGCCAGGCCCTCAGTGGCCTCAGTAAACCGGTGTCGGCCTCCAGCCTCTCAACTAGCATCAAACCTTCTACTCCTGAGTGCATGGACATTTCTTACGGCAGCGTTGCCAGCTTTTATTAGTCTACACCTGGTTACACTGCTCGAAAATATCAAATTTACTGAAAAATAACAACCCGTAGAATCACCACGATCATTTTCGACAAGAAAAACCGGTATGAAACCGATGTGCGATACAGATAATAACGTGCTGAGAGTTTTTGTGAAAAATCCTTGTGCCAAGCGCGTTGTGACTGTGATGAAAAATCTCTGGATATCATCAGACTAAATACCTGTGGTAGATTCTCCTTGAGACCACATGGAAGGAAAGTCATGTGACGTTTCTTGATGAAATTACGATACGACGCTTCGAGTGTTCCTAGATGATGAAATAGGCCTCATTGAATGGTATCTGAATATTGACTGACAAGTGTGAAGAGAAGAAAGAATAGAATAAGAAGAGGCAGTGGTAGAGGTCGTATTGTGAAAAGGAAAGTTTATTTGGCAAAGTAAGAGAAGAGAAACACAAAATACCCGATCGCCTACGCGAGCAGAAAGGCAGGTAGGCGAGGGTACAGGTGTTCGTTACTGGCTTGAGAGAAATACACAGGTGATTTTGTAACGGGAGGAATGGATGCTGTAGACTCTTGGCGTGACTTACGCACTGCGTAACGCGCCTGGAATTCACGGTATGTTTTATCGAGGTAAAACGTAGACCGTTGTTTCCTACAAACGATGGGGTCGTGATTCGCGTCAGACACATGCATAAAAGAACAAGAGATGATCAATGAAGAACCTGAACGGCAGGATCGCACGAAAAGAAACGGTTTGAGGACGTGAAACTTTGCCAGTACCGAAACTAGTTGACATTGCGATGATAACTGTCCTGATGAAATTGGTACTAAAAATTCTACCAGTGATGACTGACTTGATTCGTTGATTGCGTCACGCAATATCGAAAATCAAGGATTCATAGTGAAGTTTATTTTATATATATTCGCTGATATGGAACGAAATGATGGTAACGGTGGTGCCGGAGGTCTCGACAGAAGTCCTGGAAATTCATTGATGAATTCGGCTAGCCACTCGTCACCTCATCACAACAATTCAACGAACCCTGGAATCGTTGACAATCTTAATCAGGTAAATTTTTCTTCATCTCATTGCATCACAGGTGCAGCTTGTGATTCACATTTCTTTTCACTTTCATCGAGAGTCTTGTCAAGGACGAGTTTTTCATACGCGAGATAAGAAATTACATCGCGAGTAAAGGAAACCTGAACCAAGACTCGACTGTTTGAGATAAGCTTTGGGTTTCTTTATTTTTACTCCTATACAAACAGGCGGGTGTTGCATACTAGTGGGTACAGCTTTCATTCGTAGAAAAATATTCAACGAATTTGTGTATATCCACTTTCGTACCAAGAAAGTTGGATAGAACCCCACAACCTGTGCAACGGGCCCGAACCCGATGCAGGATGCAGGCCGAATTCCAGGGGTCTGAGTCACTGGCGTCTGTCGGTCCGGTCCGTTCGTCGGTCGAAAGGTCTTTGCCTGGTATTTTTCGGTGTCACCTTCATGGGGGAAATTTTTGAAATTCATTTCGAACTAATTTCACGACGGGCTGAAGGAAGAAAAATGCTCGTGCTGACAATGAGTGCGATTCACGCGGATCATATAAAAACACTTGGCATTCGCCGATCGCATATTTCGACCGTTTAAACCCACGTCTAATGACTCATAAGCCGTTCACCGATTTTCTATTCAAGTTGCTCACCTCCTCGCTCCGCACGTATGCCAAACAAGTCAATTAATGTGGGTCTTGGGCGAAAGAGACAGGAGCATAATTTCAATACTGTCGAGTTATTATCGTTGTTTTTTGGTTAATCAAAGTCATTAATAGAGTTCATCAATATCGTAAATCGTTTTTTTTTCTTCTGTCTTTAGCTGTAATGCCAGTGCAGTGTTTGTTCGATCGAGCATAAACTTATCAGCGAATGGTATTTGTGTTCGATTTTACGAGCTGTGTACATATGGGGCATTCCATGTCAACTCGACCAATGATTTTTTCCCTCACAATTTTTGATTCGCTTCACAATTTCCTATATGATTCTTCGGTATAAAAAAAGTTAATTTGTTTTATGATTATTCTGAAAATCTGAAAAAATTCTCAAAAATCTCATTTTTCATTCCGATCATTTTGACCGCGAGCGATGATGGGACGTTTTTTTTTTTCCTTTTTTGTTTCATCGATTCGAACATTTTGAACAATTAAATCGCCATGAAATTCTCCAAAAATTTGAGAATTGGCCACAGAATTTTTGGTAATTTTTTCTTAGATTGTTAAAAATAGATCAATTTTAGATGCGCGGTGAAATAAAAATGAAAACAAAAAATGAAGTAAAAATTAGAAGTGCTTCTTTGAGATCGAAGAATCATATATGTCGGTCGAGTTGACATGGAATGCCCCATATATATGAATTGAACAGCCGTGCCTACCTACCGCTACGGGTGACGTTTTATTAGCGAAACTTATGAAATTGCAGTTTCTCACAAGATTGCTTTCGCGGTATTCGCTGCAGCACTCGCGGTAATCACTCGTCCGTATGTTTGTGTAACCCACGTGTTAAATGCGCTGTAACGAGTGAAAAAAAAAAGAAGAAAAAGAAAATAACAGAAAAGAAAATTCACTTGGAAGGTTTCGAAAGTAAGGTGACCTCAGGTGGATACTTAACTGCATTCCGAGGCGATTTTCTTGGCTCAGGAAGCTACCAGAGATAAGTGCAAAGGATTCCTCACAAGTCGTCACAGACACACGTTGTGCTTCTGTTTCAAAACACTAAATACCCATATTTTCATAATCGTTGCTGAGCACATGCTCGACTCGATCATAAACTTATGCATAGAAAGTGGAGATAATCGGTTCTCAGGCGTGTGCGGAAACTGGTAATCGTTTTTTTCTCTTTTTTTTCATCCGTCCAGGTCGATTACGGTCAATCGGGCTAGTTTTCTCTTTCAACACTATGTAAACACCGTCCAATCCAACACCTTCCCTCGTTTCGATTCAGCCTTGCGAATAGTCTTATGGCTATAATTAACCGGCTATTATTTCTAGCCTGACAATATATTTTTCAGCGGATTGAAAACAATGCGGTAGAAAATGATGGGGGGGGGTTAGAATGTCACTCATTTTTGAACCTTCATCGTCGCATTGTCGCGAGAAACAATCTTCTTAGACTCGAGTTATTCTAAGTGTCTGAATATTAGCATAGCAGAACCATTGCAGGCACTTCATGTACATACATACGTTACCTCAGAAATCAAAGCGATTTATAGACGTGACACATTCTGCAGTGCGATATATGTATATCTCTTATGCCAAACGAGCTAAGGAAGAGCAGAAAACAAGTCGTGCCAACAATAAGGCGATTCTTCGGTTTTGTTTTACGTATTCAAAGAACGTTTTTCTTACATGCGGGAACATTGAACTGCGCCAATGTGTGTGGATCTCTCTCGACTGACGTAACGCAAACATTTTTTATTAATATAACACAAAGACAATTATTTGACGACTTGTGTAACAATAGTTCGTTTTTTTCTTCTGCTAGAAAAAAAAAGGAAATATTTAGAATCGACTATAGGCAGAATTTTATCGGTTTTTTTTTCGGTCGAAGAGGGTGAAGCTGTGAATCTGTTTTATTGATACGATATCATGCATCGTTGGAATGGTAACTCTAAACAGATTCAAGTATTACCGCTAGATCTCTAGGCAACTGTTTCAACAGTCGCGTTTTACCGACGACGTGTTTTCTGTTTTAACAACTGATCACAGTCGGTAATACAATCTTCTTTCATGCGATGGTAAACGCACAACTTACTCTTCGGTGCAGGGCTGCAGCAATGCAGTCGTTACCTTTTTTTATTCAAGCCATAATCAATCTGTAATTTTTCTATATTTCAACTTTTTTTTAGTACATTATTTTCGGAGCTGATCATTTTTTTTTCAAAATTAGCCAGTGCTAGCTAATAAGGCTTTCCCCATATTTGGCTTCTTCATTAGGAGCCTCAGCCTCGAAGCAGACTTTTCATGTCTTGAAACTGAAATTTGTCTATTGATTATTAATTTGCGGGACGATCAGGTAAAATTGTGACAATTTAATGTGTGAAAGATAACGATATAAGATATGATAAGCGATATACACACTTTTTTTATATCGTTTATTTGCAGACTGACTTGCAAAATTTACGATTGAAAACTCCATTCTGCATACAGACGTCGGTAAGTTCCGTATTTCTTGTGCCTTAGTCGAGTATGACCTCACTTACGGCCTTGTCTTCTTTCTCGATCCCCTCCATAGTCGATATTCAGTGTAATACCGTATAGTACCCGCTCACTTTGCTTTCGAACGCATCGCGTTTTACTACGTGAATGTGAATTAACGGTGATCAGGGGGACATAGTATCAACGGTCGAGATGTTTTTTTAACCTCACTGTATCTTTGTGTAATACTGTGTAATGCATTATGCAGGTGTATTATATCGAATGGAATACCGGATCAACAGATTATACAAATGGGAAAACTGAATCGGGGCACGTTTTGATTTGATTTGATTTGATTTCACAACTTATCTGAAGTTGGACTCAGACGGATACGGGAAGGGTCGTGCTCTCGATTACGTAAATCCTTCAACTTTACTTTGCTGATTCAGTATAATACATTTGCCTATCTTATCCTATATATCGGAATGAATCGTGACTAGACAGTCATGGTGTCCAGTGACAAGTAAAGTAAAAACCTGGAAATTTCAGGGAATATCGTTCGACAGGGAATTCTCAGGGAATTGAAAGAAGAAGTATGCAAAATTTTTAGCACTTTGACAAAGACGTGAACTTTGACTTCGTACTGACATATGAGCCACGACAATATCAAAATTCTCCTCGCGAATTCTGAAGAATTTCTATCGCTATTTTCTATCACTAGAATCGGTTTTATGTAATGGCTATAGTCTCAATTTGTCAGATATCGGCTGCTTTTTAAGCCCAAAACGTTGAAATTTTGGCTGGAAAAGGAAACAAAACATCATAAAAAAATCGACTTTTTGAAACGATATCTTTCGCTATTCGCTAAACGGTGTCTATCTCCGTGAAAAACCTGTAAGTCCTGGAATTCTCAGGAATTAAAGATTCGAACTTGAGTAGATACTGGTAGAATCAGCAAAAATTCACATATTTGCTCTGGAAGAATGATGAATTAATATTGGTCTGGAAAATCTGGAATTCTCAGCGAATTCCAAAATGACAAGTCACCGAACACCCTGAGAGAGAGTTTTTTTGGTCTTCTTTCTAATTTACATTATCGTTTATTACCCACGTGGGGATAATGAAGGAATTCTCTCTAAAAGGATATCGATCAGATAGATCAGTCTCTCGATCGACTGGTCACTGCTCATGTCCAGACTCTGGAATTCACCTGTTTTCCCATATCTGATCATACGCATATTCGGACCTTCCCACGTTGGTGACATGCGACATTCTTTACACCCACCTTGCGGTTATCTTGATTGAGATATTTCATCAAAATCCTAGTATATTCAACAGTTGCGGTTAATTTGCCGTAATATTCACGCTGCAGACGTAAATTATACAGGCTCTAAAATAATAACGGAATTTATAGAGTATAAGGTATATATATTATAATTCGTACGTCAGGTTCGTGAAATAATCATTTTATAATCGTGCAATTGTGTCAAAGCAATTATTTCGTTCATTATCCGCGATGAGAAACGGCGTGTATCAACTACATCACGTTATGATTTCTTTATAAAACGCACATAGTTCTAATTTATCGATGCAGACATCCGTATCACGTCCGGTCCTTCCCCGTAATTATTTCTATGGTTTCATTGCAGAGTAATTGGCGAGTATCACCAATACCCGCGATTTGACGGTATAGTCTCGCTGAATTCAAAGACACTTCAACATTCTTGGAACAGTTGATGACCCCTGACCTCGTTACGGACCTCGTCAAAAGCATGAACGGCTAATAAATGTCGTCCCTCTAGTTGCTCGTTTTTTTTTTTTTTTTTTTTAACAACGTGCCTCGTGCAATAAGTTGACGGTGGACAAACGGACTGATTTACAGTTCTATTTACCTTTGCGACATTCAAGTTTCACAAAGTAGGTAGACGAGCACAATGGAACACGTTTGACGTTAGTTGGTCACGGGAGAGTCAAAATTTGTTACTTCTGTTAAGAGATTCGTCAAAGTCATGCACACGTTTGTTTTCAACTCAAGTTTAAGTCCATAAACCACTGTTCGAGGTAGTAGTTCTAATAACGAAACGTCAAACCGTATGATTTGTCATTCAGTTTCTATATAGCAAATCGAGCATGAAGCCGATAATAAAAACGTCACTAAGAGTACAGATACGCGGGTCGATGGAAAAAAATTGATTCACAATACGATCTTCGATAGCAAGAAAGGAAAAAATAAATTCAATCATTAAAGAACACTTGAAGAAATTGTGGTTCTAATCAAACTGTTTCTTAATTCATCGCTCCGTCAAGCCCTGAAATACGAGATCAGAAACTCGGCGTGTCCCAGCCCTCGGGCCTCTTGCGATCAAAGGCGTTAAATATATACAAAACGTGTTGTCATCGATATTCAGCTGACATGTGATCAAACGTCGTCGCCCATCCGCTTGCGAAATGCCTCGTTCCGTCTGGGTTTTGATCGTTAAATGAAATACCTACATCCTCTTATCATCAGTTTCGGAATTTTCGTGTAGAACAGTGAAATTTTAACAAACACATTCGGACAAAGTCTTTGAACTTTGTTCCATTTTTCATGGCGTAATAATTGAATTCTAGACGCACAGCTATGATAGTTGAAACGTTCTACCTACTTAGCACCGTGTGGTTAATATTCGTATGTTATGTTGCATGTTGACATACCTGCACGTATGTAACATCTGTTCAAAAAACAGAAACGTGACGTACAATACCAAAGGGAATTTCATTAGCGATGTTTATTCTGGGTTGGGTTCTTTTTTCTTTCACATATATTCTATTCTATGCAGGATGTTTGGAGAAGGTGTCACAAGACTGTTTCATATGCTTCATCAATAAACCGAGAATACCAGCCCATTTTACAATTAGGTTCAACAAACTTTCTAAAAGAAACAGAAGATGGTGTAATTTAACGAAATAAAAATTAATTATCCAACTACGAACGATGGGAGAAAATATGTTCGTTTAGCGGGTAGGGAGAAAGCCTGTATCGCGGATCTACTCTCCTATCTGACAGCATGGAATTAAAGAGCATCGATCGTTACACCGAGCAGTAGGCAGTAGGCAGTAGGCAGTAGGTGCAATCTTCTCCTCTACGAGAGAAGATTGAAGAAGGGTAACATCGGTACCCCTGGCACTTGATCTCACTATGGAAAACAGACTGCTCGTGATCTTTGCCTGTTATATCTATACGTACGGAGTATCTACATATCTGTAACGTGTATAACCATGAGATTCACATTGCTGATACATTGACAACCTGTGAGAACCGCAGGACTAACTACGTTATGCACCTGGGATAATTGCCAGTTTCGCGAAGATATGAGTCTATCGATCTTCGAATTCTGATGCTGCGGGTAAAGACGAAACCGAGGCTCTTGTGTGTGTGTGTGTGAGAATGCATTAAGTTAGGAATCTAAGGTGTGCCATTCGTCTCTTTTGTGGACCTCTGGTGGAAAAAGGTACGTTCGCTTAGAGCAGTAAACCTCGGCACCCGATGCGGCCCGAAGGAGTTGGGATCATTCTGCCTCCTCGTATAGGATCTACCGGTGCTACTTCGGTTGTATGCAAAACGCGAGCATAAATCAAAACTTAATTATCATGAAAACCCTTTCTCAACAACCTGATCTATCTCTCTGCTGTACGGATATTTATCCGAATGGGTATACTGACCAATAACTATTTTCTGACCACTCGAGCGACTGTTTAGTTATAGATACCCCTGCGTGCAAGCTACCCAGGGTCGGAATGTTGTCAGACTGAAAATAAACAATTGCATTGCATCTTCTGAATTTTTCCAACTTTCGAAAAAGGAGCTCATTCAGTATAGGCTGAATTGAAATAGGCCTACGTCCTTTTAGGGCACATTTTTTACATCATTTGCGAGTGCGAAAATATTTTTCTCAAAATTTTATGAAGCTCGGTAAGGGACATCCAGCGCATCAACCAGAATAGTGCATAATTCACTCTGACCACGATTTGAGGTGAACGGGAAGAGCCACATGAGGCAATAGGAAATTTAGTAGATTAGGTGCCCCTCTATTGATCGAACCTGAAAGATAACCCTAAAAAAAATTGGCAAAATGGCGTCGAAAAAACGTTAAAAAATCGAATACTTTTAGATTTATTTTACCATTTCGAATCCCGTGGATTGGTTCTCAGATTTCGGTTACCGGTAATCCAAAAAATTTTAGATATCAATTTTCAACCCAAATTTCCATGAAATTCCGAGAAACGAAAAATGAAAGAGTTGAGCTAAATGTCTGAAGCCTACTGGTCGATATAATTTGGAAAAATATGATATTCGTTCAGCGTCGTAGCTCACTGTACCGTAACCACTAGTTGCGGTAGGTATAATAATTCATAATTGACCAGAAGGTATAATTTTGCTGGAATTTATCCACCCCGTAAAAACCAACTGTCGCAATCATTAGCGCCAGTTAATGATTATTCCAACGCGAATTAAAATCGTACACGTATTTACATATCCATCAGTTTATGAGCTTTGATGGAATTTTTCTTTCCCTTTTTACTATACTTTTCGAATCAAGGCCAATAAATAAATGCGAGGTATAGGGCTCAATCATTTTATTTCCACCACTACATAGATTAGATTGTCGCTATCAAAAGCACCGGATGAAAGCGAAGGCTAGTTACTTCCGGATATTTGATTTCCGATGGGAAAACGAGATTCACTTGCGTCCGCGTTGACATCCGGTTTAGGTATATTTCCTATTGACGATCCGATCGAACATACGTAGGCTTCTACAATCCTGTTAAGGTTCATAAAAATGTTTCTATCGTGAATATTGGTCGGCTTTTTATACACTGTCACATGATTTAAGGTTCAAAAATACCTTCTTTACACGTTTATCGATTCATGAATGTTCTAAAACAAAAATGAATAAACATCAATTTCGGGGGGTTGTTATTAAAACTCTAATAAATATATGACTCGAGTGTTTTTCTTTCCTTTTTTCCTTTTTTCCTTTTAACCGCAACAACTTGTCGGCAATTATTTTTACCCGGTAATTTATACTCTAACTTTCTCCATAGTTATACACGTGGTATGAAATAACGCGTTAAACATTGGAGCCTACTTCTGTTTCTTCAAATAGATATAACACGAGAAGATACTTAAGTTATATGGAGCTCGGGATCCTTCATCGAGAGTAAACTATATGGTTTTTCTAGTGTTTTATAGCCATAAGGCAGACCGTAAATTGAGATCTTTATCTACCGCTTTTTCATCCCCCTACAACTGACTCAATTTTGTTTTATGAGTTTATGTATCACCGTGACGAATTTCTGGTTGCTGAGAATCTTCCTTTTATTTATTCATTTATATTTGAATTCTTTGTTTTTTCTTCTCTACACACATACTTTTCTTACCGAGTAATTATACCACACGTAGGAATTTGTAGGCGTGGCGATGCAGTTGCGACCGGAAGCAAATTAAGCCTCCACTCACCCGAAACGAATTTTATTCTTTTCACAATCAACGTGTACATACGTCATCATTCAGCGAAATATCGCACCGCAGATGCTGTTAAGTGGGAAGATAAAGAAAAATGAAAAAAGACTAAAAAAAAGTCGTTGAAATTATAAAGAAATTATGGAGCGGGAAGCATTACGCATATTGCATTTTGCTAAACAGATGCGAAAAACCCGCGTCGTGTCGGCTTATAAAGAAATTCCGATCGAACCCGAGAGATAAATTTCACATTAACATATCGGGATGATCTTTTCGGCAAGCGCAGATGGGGCTTTGGCACCCGAAATATTCAGCAGGAGGAATTTGAGCCTCACCTTATCACGATTCTCAATCCTACACCTACGTATTGCACTCTCATCAATAAATTTGTTAAATCTTCGAAAATTCCTACGTCGCGGACGCACCTCGATATCTCCTTTTGTGAACTTCGCATAATAACTATACAGCTGCAGTCTACGCTGGAATAGATGCAAAAACATTAACAGCTCGTTGAATAGAGTCAAGACTATAGTCTGGTAGATTTTTGTCCAGCTCCACTAGAATGCAATTAGAAGTTGCCAGTGAAACTAGATTTCCCCTAGCCTAGGCATATAACTAGACGGTTAAAAACAATCCGTGTTCCTGTGTATGTGAAACATCAAATTATCAAAAATTTGAATTACAATTAAACAAAATTATTTCACGATGTCCTGACTAATTCTGTAAGTATTACTGCTGGCCTAGAAACTAGGAGGGACAAGCCTTAAATTTCCAGTGCACGTAGACAAATCTGGAGCAAAAAAACAACAAAAATTGGAAAATGTTTACCAGAGTAGGAGAAGCATGGTTGAGGTCGTAAAGATTATACTGGTCAGGGTGTACCAATATCGCATATCGTGTACAACGTGGTTTTGATCGGGGCCAGGAGCTCGATAAACGGTGAACAGTTCTACCGTCTCGCTATCATTCGCAAATCCATCCACGTTCTTCGATTCTGCGTGTACTAGGTGTATGTACATGTAACGTACGCGAGTCAGACCGCCCGGACAGTCTACAGTCCATCGTCTACGTTCTACATACCTCAATCATGCCGCGATTGTAGGAATACCAATTCAGGAAACTCTCGTTGTAGGTACATACGTACCTTCAACTCAAGAGTCGTGTGAACTTGTTAATCCTCTCGGACTTACAAATTCTCGCCCATAAATGTATGCTCCATTGTTCAAATTCTCAAGACTTTGGTGAGTCACTGTCATCGCCAACTTTTTAGAGGGCAGACAGACACGGGGTGATCCTGGCAGAGGCTAAAAACTGAGACCCTTGATGGTTCTTTAATAGCGGATGTGGACGCGGACTGTTGACTGATGGGTTTAAATATAACTACAATGTTGTATCATTTCGTGGAGGATATCAACTCTCGTCTTCGCCTGTGTGGTTGGAGTCCTAAATGCACTTTGGGGCTTTAGTGCCACTTATTTGAATCGTCAAAAAAAATATTGTGCAGCTCGTTTCGACGTTTAGCAGTAAAAAAATGAATCAAAAAGCCGCAACATTCTCTGATTACGGTCGTAACGTTATGGAAGCATTGAATCATTCGTGTTTCATGGATTCCCAAAGTTGGAATGAAAGCGTATTCAACGTTATTCCTTCACTCTGCCACGGAACTCAGGGTCATTATCCTAATTACGCACTAAATCATCAAGTTCATTGCTAATGTATGAATACGGTACATCTCTAATTCTCAGGCTTCACATACGTAACGACCATGACCAAAAAGGAATAAATCCTGAGGTAAAAATCGCCGCTGGTCCTTCAGCCTCTGGTGCAAAATTAAAGTCGAGTTCCTGGACATCATCGGTGTTACCGTTTCTACAATGCATCCCCATTGCACTTTGAGGAGTAATATACGCAGTCGAGGAAAATACCCGCATAATAAACCTTCCTACTCAGCAGGCGTCTGACCAGAGTACCGTCTGTCGGTCGTTTCTACTTTCAGTAGTTTCAGTCGCTCTCGAGCCACCAAAGCGAACGGTTGTCTCGGTCGCGTTTTCGTACGTCAACCACGTGCTGTAGTTTCGTTACACTTTCCTCGAAAGTTAATTTGAAAATAAATAACTCGTGTGTTATAAATTGTCTCCAGTTTTTGAGGGTTTGTGTGTAAAACAAAAAAAAAAAAAAAAATTAGGCTAATATCGAGGTTGGTTTAAATAACTGTGCAGAGCTTTGATACAAAATTGCGATTGTGTACCGCGCGTAAAAGCAGGGAAATTTAATGAATAAGTTTCGTCAGCTGTAGGTAAAACTGCACTGACGTTTATCACATGCTTCGCATGTTTCACGAGGCGTCGATGACGTATTCTTACGTAAAATTAACGCGCATGTTACATATATACAGGATGAAAAAGTTGAATAGTTTAAATTCGCAAAAGCGTGACATGAATTTCTTTCTTTTTTCCGTTTAATCGTTTCCTGCATAAAATACAGACACATTTGTGTGTTATGCAACTTTGCGCTGCAATTAAAACACCATCTTTCTACAATATGACAAAAGAGAAAACAATATTGCTCGGTATAATCGCAGATTTATTCGTCATAGCCTGAAAAGACAAAATACTAGTTTTTATTTGTAGGTATTAGTAGTATATAAATTCCTCTGCATTCAAGCGGCTCTGAATTCCTTTGATAATCCGACAGCAGAAAGGCAAAAAAAATCCAGACGAGGATCTAAATTTCCATCGATAAAAAAAGAAGAAATATGCTTCGTTGCTCTCTTCGCACAAAGAATTGATTTGTTTGTTTCATTTTTTTATTTTTATTTTTGTTCTTTTTCCGTGGTTTCGTTGAGTTCAGGTCCTCGTGTCACGCATTATCTTCTCTTTTTCGCTCTCTCTCTCGTCTTTGGACGTGAAAGACGATGCCTCCGGCCCTTTTTCTTCTTCTCGTTGCTTCGGAGTTATTTGTGCAGCTGTTATCGACGTATATTCTTCGAACAGAATAATTCCTTGCTTCAAGAAAAAGGACGGACACGTGGTGCTCGATTGTTTCGTGAGATATGTATATATCCACACGTGTACGACTTGTATACGACTTCGGAGTAAAATACGGGATATATGGGATTATACGAAATTATTTAGAATACAAAAAAAAAAGATACTTTACTCAATTTTATTCAATCTGCAATACATTGAAATCTAACAAATTGAACAGGGTTCACTTTTCTCAATCTCATTTGTTCATTCTTTTGAAAAAGAAATTCTCTTTTTTCTGATTGTGAATCATTTTTGTCACACTTATTAAATTTTTTGATTAAATTATGAATGCATGTTTTATTACTGAACAAAATATGAAAAATGCTCCCACTGAATAAGAAAACTGGTGAGAAATTAATGTGTGCATAGATTGAACCGCATGGCTACTCTACTAGCATTTAGCGTTTTTTATTCCTGTTTTACCAAAATAATGATTCGATTTTGAGACTCCAAGATTCACTGTAATTTTCAATTGAAAATTGTCTAATGACATTTTTTCAAAAAATTAACAAATTTGCGTAATGATTAAATGAATTCAAAAAACTGTAGAAATTTCATTCCAAATTCTTTATATGGTAGTAAAATTTTTGATAAAATTATGAATTCTATACCGAATTGTGTCAAGAAACAACAATTGTTTTTTTCTCTAAGACAAAAATGTGATTTTTCCATTATTTTATTACTCTGCATGTTATCGATTATTTTACACACGTTACGGTACAGTCCTCACTTTTGAATCCCTTTTTTCTCTTTACCAACCAGCTGCGTGGGAGTTCTCAAATCATACTCAAGAGTCTTTCATATTTCGACAGTCAATTAATTAAGAAAGAAAAGTTTTGTAATAATCAAATTTGCCTAATGCCGCGTTGTCGCGGTGTGCTAGCAATCATTAAAAAAAAAAAGCAAAAGATTTTGATGGGCGAAAACGATTCGCGTAGGTGTTAGAAACTAACGCCGAAACTTGCATCTCGTTTTCATCTCTATTACACGTATAGTTTATACCCGCTTATATTACGTGATTGAGAATTACGTTAATGTGAAATTTACCTGGATTTTAGGACGCGATCGTGCGTGGGCGTGCAGACCCATCTTCTCGCGGCACACGCCGCGCACGACAGTCAGATTTCACTGAATCATTTTGTCCGTCACTTTTATCCTCATTCTTTATTTTTTCTACTTCGTTTTTTGTCTGTCACAGTTTTTTTTTCCTTCCCGTTTGTTCTCAACTCGACTCGACGATCAGACTCCAGCTTTTTCGTTATGTCTTTTTTCATCACTCCTCGACCCGGATTGTTAATAATTTTATTCAATTATTCATCCGGGAATGAGAGGAAATTCAAAAGTGTGACACTAGGTGTCAACTTCCGTTTATAATTATATTCCAGCTTAGTGCAGACCAGACGATAGACAATGAATTAATTATGTGGCGCCAGACTGGGTTGGGTTTGAGAGATTGCCTCGATTCATTATTATGCAGAAACTCTCATCTCGCATATTCAAGTATGAATCGTGAATAGAAAGAAAGGAGTAATTGATGGAAAATGATGATTTCATACCGCCAATCAATTTCGCTAATCGCTGCAATTATCAACGTTGTATAAGAGTATAGATCCAACAATATTTCATAAACATTATCACGATGATCGACCTTTTACATTATGTATGAAGAGTGTTTCGTTTCAGTTTAATCCGCGCTGCCCCGCGGGTGGCATTGCTCAATTAATGAGATAATTTCGAATCGAATCTCGGGTTTGTATTATTCGGCCCGAGCGACCCACGGAATCCCTTTCAAAATCATGTCGGAAGTTGTCAGGTGCCAGATAAACGTTTTCTTTTTCTTCTACTCAAATTTTTTTAATCGCGTAGGCGCCGTTGATATGCTCGCCAGGTGGTTCACAACCTTTGAATATTAATAATTAATAATAAAATTACACAGTAACGGATATTTTGAGTCAATCACGTTAATTACGCCCACGATTATTCAACACCTCGGGCTATTTTGTACAAAAATTTTCTACACTCATCAAAGATTCTCATCGAGATATGATCTACAGGGATATGAACAGAATCGAACTTTTATATCGTAACCATCACTGATGATTTTTTTTTTGTCTCTCTAACTTGAAGCGAAATTTTCTTGATTCTAATGAGACAGAATAATAATTATGAATGACTTATTTCATCTAAAATATAATTTCGATCCAATCACGATTTGTCTAACTTCCGGAAGTCTGATCTGACGTCTCATTATACCTAATGGGCTTGAAGTAGTTAAATGTCTGTGAGATTGATCATCATCTCGTCTAACGGTTTTAAGTTTTTAGTATATCACAACAACTTGGTGAAAACGAATCCCTAAATTTCTCTGGGCATTCAGTTTGACGTTGAAGAAAATTTTTTTTCGTTCAAGTACGACGAAACAAGAACTAATTATTCGGGCTGTATGGATGCGATGCGATTATTAATTTGTCCTATGTATCCATATGAACAGTGTTTATATACAAACGAGTTTGAAACCGTACAAAATACTTGATGATTATGTCATCGCTTCTTTTTACGTCAAATACGTTTGTTGGACTATTTTTAATGAACTTAATCAACCTTAATTGACCAGAGTGATATAAATTGGTCGGTTGTTGTGCCAATGAAACTCTTGACGATTCAAGAGATAAGAGACTTCGAGGGATGCAAGAAGCCACTTGTCTCGCTCGGCGCCCACTTTTCACTAAATATTCCATAACGTCTCGACTTACTCACATGCATGTATGCTACGATCCTCCTCTGTATAATAATATTCGCTTCAATGAAAAGGATGGAAAACGATGTAATTAATCATTTTTGGTTTCCTTCAATCAATTCAGGTCCAATTGAAATCCAGTTGAAGCCCAATAAAATAGACACACTGAAGTTTAGTGTCCCTAAACTTATCCCAGTTGTGTTTTCTTCGAGGATTATTACAAGATCCGTGAACCTTTCCGCAATCGTAATTAAATTAACGATCATCGCGTGATAAGTGTTGAGACTATTTTTTTTTCCAAAAGTTTAAAAAAAAAAACGTAAAGCTATTACACGGTTAATTGAATACTGTGATAAAAACATTTTTACTAATAATTACTGTTTTCAATAATCAAGATAGTAGAGAGTAATATGTGACGAGGTATTAAAAAAAATCTTCATCAGTATAATTGTTACATCCGCAAATTGTCATGCGGATCGACTACAACGAAGTTGCCCAGAAAGAATATTTGGTAAGAATCATTACTGTTTATTATCAATAATTAAAACTTATTAGATTCAAACATAGCTGATTAATCAATTTGTGTGCAAAAAAAAGAAAGAAAGAAATTTTAATAAACGATTTCTTGTTTCATGTCCTTCATTCATTCTATACGATTATATCAATATTACTAAACGACGTTATTGATTAAATGTAGTCGCTAAATTTCGAATGAAATGAACAAGAACCGTTATCAATTATCCGTTCGTGCGATCAGTCGGTACACCACATATGTTAGGTTGGTTACACCTCTGCATTATATACACTCGGTTAAGTTTTACGCTTATATACCCACGTTTCTTTAATTCACACGTTGAAACGTCACATAAATTATTTCCATGTTACAATGCTGTTAATTAGCGAATAAGTATAATCGTTTAGTCACGAATCGCCTTTTCATTATGTTTTTGCATATAAATGCACTCTGCGATTTTTATGTAACCGACGCGTCGTCACAATTAGCGAATATCATTAACGAAGTGCAGTTTAACGAGGATTCTCCTCCAACCATCCGAGTCCGTCGTCCTGATTTCTATACCCATTTCCTTTGTCACCTTCTTATACTTATTATGCTCGACGGATGATGAAAAAACACACAATCTCTACGCTTTCAAAATGTCTAATGAGGTGAAGTTTCTTTGTTTTTTTTTTTTTT